>CM040439.1:22361439-22524818 GCA_022702705.1 Papilionanthe hookeriana x Papilionanthe teres | reverse complement strand
ACAGTTTGCTTCACTTCAAACTGAAGAAAACTGAAATTTAAAGCAACACCAATTCACCAACAAACTTCATTTTTCTCCCCCATTTTTTTTATAAAATATGTCCTAAGAACAACAATATCGCTCTAAATTCTCATATAAAAATGCTTTAAATGAACATTTTTTCAAATTTCTTCTCTCTCTATAACTCTATCCTCTCTCTCTCTCTTCTGTACATTCCTTCAATAATTTGCTTTCTACTGCTTCTCAATCTTCAACAATGGCGGAGGGGAAGGTATTTGAATCAGTTGGTGAGCTTGGGAATGGATCTAGAAGAGACGCCATGAAGGAGCTTAACAAAACCCAGAAAGCTGAGCTTCCCATCAGAGTGCCTTATCCAGTCTTGAAGAACAACATGGACTGGTACTGAGGGTCCAAGCCCAAGCTCCTGCTGAAGGAAGATGAAATGAGCATCGAGGGTAGAAATGTAAATAATTGTTTGTCAGCGCATTTACATGCATACCACATATTTCTTACGTATTTACATATCTATCCAACACGTAAATCCTTAAATCCTTAACAAGACATGCAGAAATACCACTTGGTTTATGACACCAGTGTTATAAATGTAAATATCAAATTTTGGGGGGTCGATATGTAAATATCATGCATAGGTTTAGTTTTACAACACACCAATGTGTTATAAGTGTAAATATCAAATTCAAACTTGGTATGTTTGTAAATTTCCCTAGTTTGTTAAGGGTCCAAGTATAGCTCTTGAAGAGATGAACATATTGAGTGTGACGAGTCGTTTTGACTAATGCACTGTAGCTAGCATTTGGGTAAAGCTGCGTTTTGACGAACTATGCGTTTTCAAAACGCAGAAAACAACTTCTTCACACCGCACCTATCTAGGTGCGGTGACAGCTTTCTAGCTGCAGTCTGGTTTTCCAAAAAAATATCATTTTGAAATAGCCACCGCACCTAGCCAGCTTATCAACAAATTATTTAATAAGCTACAGCTGCCCCAAACAAACCCTAAATAATTGTTTGTTAGGATATTTACATGCATACCATATAACTCTTATGTATTTACGTATCAAACCCGTAAACATTTACATTTGCATGTATGGATGCCACTCAAATTATTAACAACACATACAAAAATACACTTTTTAATGAATAAGTTGATGACACTGATGTGTTATAAGTGTAAATATCAAAATTTGAGAGTTAGATATGTAAATATCATGCACCAAAGTGTTATAAATGTAAATATCAAATTCAAACTTCGGTGTTAAATGTGCAAATACAGGAGAATTGTGGTATATTTGTAAACTTCCATTATTTAGGTTTATAACACTAAAGTATCATAAGTGTAAACATCAAACTTTGGGTGTTAGATATGTAAATACCATGCATCTTAAATGAGAATAGTGAAGTGTGGGAATAAGAATTGAAACAAGGGTCATTTACTTACAAACCAGCCAATTCCTATGTATTTACATATCCAACCCCTAAAGTTTACTTTTTTTTTACATTTTTATCACCCAAATCTTTTATATCATATAAAAAAGATCACTATTTTGAGTTTTGAAAAGAGAGGGACATGATAAGGTAAAAATTACAAGTATAGGTGTAGATATGCAAATAGATAGAAATTGAGCGGTATATATGTAAATCATCCATTGAAATAATATATGTAAATATGTAAAAATGCAATAGAGATTTTGATGCATAGGTTTATGACACGAAGGTGTTAAGTGTAAATATCAAATTTTGGGTGTTAGATATGCAAATACATAAAAATTGTGGGGGTATGCATGTAAATTTATGAGCATAGTGGAGTGTGGGAATATGGATTGAGATAATGGTAAGGAGAGTAATTGATCAAGATGATTTATGGACAATTATGTAAATACCAAATAATTCACATGTATTTACATATCTAACCCCCAAACATTCGTATTTACCTGCATACCACTCAAATCATTAACAACAAATAAAAAATACCATCATCACTGCGTTAATTTGATGCATAGTTTATGACACTGAAGGGTTATTAGTGTAAATATAAAACTTTGGGTGTTAGATATGCAAATGTATAGTGGTTAAAATGTTATATTTAAAGTTTGGTCGGTTAAAACATTATATTCGATGTTTTGGGTGGTTGGTATGTAAGAACTCGATATAAACAAATGCAGCTCACCGAAGCGAGTTCCTCGATCATTATGAGTCTATTTCCGTCCTTCTCGAACAGTTCGTATCCGCGACGAGCATGTTGCTCCCAACCATCCAATGCTTCGAGTTGATGAACACTGGTCGCGGCCGCAACGAACTCCTCAAAATCTAATTTCTTATATTGAATTGAACTTACCTGCATTGATAAATAGTTTGAGGACAATAATTAATAATTTGGGGGTCTAAAATGTAATAAATTGTATTTAAAATCAATATTTGAATCATACCATATTGACAAAATCAAGAACTTTTGAATCCCTCATGGCTTCAGTTGAGGTCTTCAGTAAAGCCTGTTTAATAATGCAAATATAAAGAATTAACTGGAATAAAGGGAATTTACATAAATGATACACAATTCTTATGTATTTACATATCTACCATCTATATTTTCATATTTACATACATAATACTAAAATCTTTAGAATCGCAATTAAAAAAGGCGGTTTTTACTAACTTTTTAGAAGTAAAATACATATTTGCATGCATATGTTTATGACATCAAAGGGTTATAAATGTAACATCAAACATCTAAATTTTCTAAAACATACATTTTCATGTATTTACATATCTAACATCTAAATTTTCATATTTACATACATAACCCTAAAATCATTAAAATCACATGAAAAAATACCATGTTTACTAACATTTTACAAGTAAAAAACACATTTTCATGCATTGTAACATCAAACATCAACATTTTCTAAAACATATACTTTCATGTATTTACATATGTAACATCTAAGTTATCATATTTACAAACATACCGACGTGTTATAAATGAAATACCGTACTTTCGGGGTTAGATATGGAAATAAATAAGAATTGTAAGGTATATATGCAAATTTCCATAAGAAAAAGTTTACCATTTTGAAGTTTTGGAAGGAGATGAAGCCACTCTTGTTGGGCTCAAGCAAAGCAAATTGTTCACGCAGATAAGAAAGCTGTGAGACTGTCAAAGTCTTGGCCAGTGCCTGTCAAATTTACAGAATGTTATTCAGTAAAATTGCAGTAAACCATATATAAATCCAATAAATTGCAGAAAAATACAATAAAATTATGTGGATAGATAGAAAGTGGTATAGAATCTTACATAACATGTAATTCTTATATATTTACATATCTAACAACTAAAAATTCAGTTTTTACATATATGCCAACATATCCATGCAGGAAAAGATGTATTTTACATTTCAGAAGCTAAAATTGTGGTATTTGTGAAGTGGCATGAAAGACCTAGAGGGTATAAGTGTAAAAAAGTAAAAGTTTATGTGTTAGATATGTAAATGCAAAGAAATTGATAGTATGTATGCAAAAGTCCCCAAACATATCAATAAAAAGATGTATTTTACCATAAAAATAACATATAACCTCTGAAACATTTCAATAATTACATCTCATGAACCAAAAGTTTACAATGTTCTATATCAGGAGGTATAAATGTAAAATGTGAAATAGAAGTAAAGTTAATTAGTTGTAAAGATTAAAACTTACCCTTAGTGCTGATTTCCTCAAAGGAGATGAATAAACATAAGCTTTTGCAAGCTTAAAGACCAACATATCCAATGGGCATTTAACCACTTCATATTGTTGAATCCAAGGGTGACCTGTTGCCATACTTAGTTTAATTACTTACAAATTCATTTAAACAATCATAATGAGCAAGATAATCTCTAAATTTTCAAATATGTCAATTTTATCAGATAAATTACGTAATACCGTCGACTTTGTTATTTCTTCGGACGAAAATTGGTGGAAGAAAACTATCCATGAGAACATTTTAGAACTTTAAGTTGATGCCATTAGTTCAAGTTGGTATTTTATTACATACAGATCGCCGGAAACTTTCTATTTACAAATCAACCATCAATTTTCATCCATTTTGCAAATTCTCACACAAATATCAAAATTCATGGTAAAAGCCCAAATCAAAATTTTCATTTTTACCAAATTCTCAATAGTTTCGGTAGTTCAAAAATATCACCCGGGCGGTTAATTTGAAAATATCGAACTTTCAAGCGGTCTATATGTAATAATCCCTTAATATTAAGATTGAGCTTAGAAAAAACCAAAATACACATAAAAAGAACTTTCCTCCGCCAATCATGGCACAAGTAAACCACAAAGCTTATGATAAGATCAAATTAATTCAAATACTGAATTAAATACTGAAAAAATTCAAAAAAATAAAGTAAGATGTACATACATGCCACTCAATTCTTTCATATTTACATATCTAACCCCACCTAAACTTCAATTTTGACATACGCGCCGCCTTCCCTATGCATAAAAAGGTGTAATCTACATTTTAAAAGTAGTTCAAAATGGAGTTATCTTTTACGTGATATGAAAGGTTTGGTTGTATAGATGTAATAACTAAAGTTCTAAGTGTTGGATATGTCAATACATGAGAATTGGTTGGTATAAATGCCCCAAAAAATAAATTTGGAACTTACTCAGTGCTTGAACGGCCGTCATTCTTTTACGGAAATCC
This sequence comes from Papilionanthe hookeriana x Papilionanthe teres, assembly GCA_022702705.1. Taxonomy (NCBI): domain Eukaryota; kingdom Viridiplantae; phylum Streptophyta; class Magnoliopsida; order Asparagales; family Orchidaceae; genus Papilionanthe; species Papilionanthe hookeriana x Papilionanthe teres. Next base: position 22,520,107 of record CM040439.1, on the reverse strand, counting down.
TTATTCAATAACCTCTTGACAAAATCTTTGGCTTCAAAAGACAATGATGGCCACGGAGCTTCGTCAAAGCTCGGTTCCGCCTTCAACACCGCTCGAAATATGCCGGACTCGGTTCGAGCCCAAAACGGTCGACTTCCACATAGAAGAATATACGAAATTACGCCTATACTCCACATATCCGCTTCGGTGCCATAAGATCTATGAAGAACTTCAGGGGCAACATAATACGCACTTCCTACGATATCATTTAATCTTTCGTCTGCATGAGAGTATAATTCAAAAAATAAAATAAAATAAAATAAAATAAGGATAAAAGTTAAATAAATTCTAAATTTACAAGTCTAACCTGGTTTAATAAAGTCCGACAAACCAAAATCTATGGCTTTCAAAGTTGCATTCTCATCTTTTGAAGTAAAGAGAAAGTTCTAAAGAAGAAACAACAAGAGATTGAATTAGAATAAGTTGAGAATAGAATAAACAATACAAAAGGGGATATTAACAGACCGCCTAAAACATTGATATTTACAAATTAACCGCCAAAGAAATTTTTTTAAACTGTTGAATCCGATGTATTTCCGCATGCCACAATCAAACTACTGAGAATTTGATAAAAATGAAACTTTTGGGTTTGGATTTTACCATGAATTTTGTTATTTGAGTGAAAATTTGAAAAATGCATGAAGGAGTGACTGATTTGTAAATAGCATGTTTCGGGGGGTCTGTATGTTATTGCCTTAAAAAAAGCATTTAGAAGTGTACATTTAGTCCAAAAAACTTTTCAATTATTCAATTTAATCTAACAACTTATCAAATATAAGTCGTTTCGGTCATTCGGTCGACTTTGTAATCTCTTTGAACCGGAGTCGTTATAGAAAGATCTTTAATAAGAGTATTTTAAACTTCTTAGAGTTCCTTTCATGCTTGAACATAGACTCAAACTATAGGATTAACCCTAATAAATTTAGTAAAATTTACACACATAACCCACAATTCTTATGTATTTACTTACCTAACATCTAACGTTCGATTGTTACGTACATACCATCTTATCTATGTTTGAAAAAATGTATTTCACCTTATAGAAGTTAAACTGGTGGTGTTTATTATGTGAAATAAAATATTTTAGTGGTATATATATAAAAAGTAAAGTTTAGCTTTTAGCTATGTCAATATATAAGAATTGATGATATGTATGTAAATGCCCCATAAAGTTAAAAATAAGACCAAATCAATTTGTATTTGATGAGTTGAGGGATTATATCTGAAAAAAGACTAAGACTTACATAGACACATCTAAAACATTTAAATGATCATTGTAATCATGAGAAATTTACATACATAGCGCACAATTCTTACATATTTACAAAGTTTGGTGCTTTAAACTTATGAATAAAAATGTATATTTAACTTCTAAAAAATGATAATAGTGTTATTTTTGATGTGATATTAAAGATCTGAGTGTTATATGTGTGTAAACATAAAAGTTATAGGTGTGAGATATGTAAATACAAAAGAATTGTATGCTATGTATGTAAATGCGCCTTTAAACATTCATTCATTGAGAAAATGAGGTGTACCTCTGGCTTGAGATCTCGATGCACGACGCCCTGAAGATGACAGAAGGCGACGACATTTAGAATTTGGATTAGAACAACCTTGGCATCATCTTCTGAGTATTTACCTCCCCTAAAATCAAACACAAAAAAACCAATTAATAAGAAGAACGTCATTATCAACATTAAGCTCAAATTAATAAAATTAAAATTTGCATCTATATACAAGTATGTGTATAGTTAACCACACCTTGAAAGAATTCTATCTAACAATTCGCCGCCTTTGCACAACCTGAAGAATTAACGAAAAATTACAATAGGTTCTCCAAAAATGAGCCAATTTTAACAAAACTTCAAAGAAAAAACTTCAATAATCCTAATTTTTACAAAATCTAGTTTTGTAAAGTTAAAGAGAAAAGAAAAAAAAAAGCAAAAATATTTCAAAAGAATTGGATATGATTAAGCTTCATAAAATAAGATTTTAACATTATAGATTAAATATGTGACTACAATACATGAAATGGACCTCACAATACTAAAATATTACTTAAAATTTTATCTCTTTTGTTTAAGTGAACAAAGAGGCATTGGGTGATTATAATATTGAAGGCCACATCATAAAATTTTTAAAATTTTATGCAACCTAATCACCATATGAATACAAGAGCATTATAAAAAGCTAAGATAATATCTATAATAGCTGGAATTTTTTTTAGTATAAATTACATAAAGACCCTCCGAAACTTGCTATTTACAAATCAACCAATCTCTTCCATCCATTTTTCACATTCTCACTCAAATATCAAATTTCATGGTAAAACCCCAACCCGTATTTTTCATTTTTATTGAATTCTCGTTAGTTTGATCGTGGCACGAATAAATACATCCGATTTGGTAGTTCAAAGAACATAACATGGGCGCTTAATTTGTAAATATCAACGTTTCAGAGGGTCTGCATGCAATTAAAAAGAAATAGAATAGAACTTACTCCATTACTACATAAACATTCTCTTCATCCTCATAAGCTTCATAGAATTGCACTAGATTTTTATGTCCAGTGAGAGAACTCAAGATTCTCACTTCTCTTCTCACATCTTCAATGGCAATAGCTGTTGTCATCTGCAAAGCAAAATAATCATAAAAAAAAGTATACAATATATAATTAAAAAATTTATATAAATACCACCCAATTCATATGTTTTACATATATAACACCTAAATTTTCAATTTTTAAATACATAACAATTGTGTGGTATGCATGTAAATCTTCCTATATAATTATCATTTGCCAAAAGAAATAAAGAGATAAGGTGTAAAGCTAATTTTCTTTTTAACACCCAAAGTTTGAATATTTGCACTTATACCACCTTGGTGCCAAAAACCTATGAATTCACTTCTAAAAAGACAGTGGTGGTGGCATTTTGAATGTATGCATGAAAGTATAAATCTTTAGTTGTTAGATATGTAAATACATGAGAATTTTGTGTTATTTATATAAATACCCCTATTTCTTAATACTAAGATGATAATCTCTCTCTCTCTCTCTCTCTCTCTCTCTCTCTCTCTCTCTCTCTCTCTAGAAGTGATGCTGAAATAAGAATCAAACCTACTCCATGAACAAGAAGAACTCAAGAACAACAAATTTCTTTTCAATCATTTGCATTAATCATTAAACAAAAGTTTAAAAGATCAAATTTTTCCAACAAAACCAATATAATTTCTCGCATAACAGTTCAAATCATTTCATGTTTCACTCTGTTAGATTCAAGAAATTCCCAATTTAATCAATAACAGATCCATCTCAAACAAAATTCATCATAAAAAGGAGAACAAAATTCAAACCTTGGCCTTTGGGATGACCTTAACGGCTACCTCCTCCCCCTTCATCTCCCCTTTCTTCACCTTCCCCAAACAAGTGAACCCAAAATGACCTCTCCCCACCTCTTCTCCGAGCTCAAACTTCATCAAAAACTGCTTCGCGAATCCAAAGTTCTTATCAAGCCCTAGTTCAACCTCGCTCCCTTCAGGAATCGTGCTCTGGTTAGGTTTCGCCGGAGCTTGCCGGCGAGCGAGCAGAGCCTTAATGTGCTTCGCCGGCGATGGTGGAGGAAAGGGTCTCTTCAATAACCGCAGCGGCGTCGAGCTCACACTCGAGTTCGCCGGCGAGCCTTTGTAAGAACCCCATAGAGGACTGGGGCTGTAGAAAGGGAACTTGGAGGGCTTCGGGGTGGATAGATTTGGTGGATCTGGTTCGACAGATTTAGGAGCTGAGGGGCTTTCTGCTCGGCTTTGTTCTTTTGTGCTTGGTTTGCAGAGGCACAGACCCATAGAAACCGGAGCTGAGCTAGGATTTGCAGATCGGAGTTGGGAGAAATCACAGATTTTCTTTTCAAGGTATCATGATTGAAAGCTTAAATCCCGAACAGCAACTGAACAATAAGCAGACAAATTTGAAAATCAAGTAAAAAAAACATTTTTCGTGCGATTAAAAGATGAGAAAAGAGAAGAAAGCAGAGATCTTGAGAACAAGGAGGGGAATATGGATCGAGTGGGAGTTCTGCAACAGAATGGAGAAGATGAACAGAATCAGAATCAAGGAGGGGAGGAGGAGGAAGGAGAGGGAGGGAGTGAATAAAATAAAAGTGAATAGGAAAAAGGAGGCAACTTTAGCCTTCTCTTTGCCTTTTTTGATGTATTTCTTTCAGGATTGTTTAAGAGGGCATCAGTTCTTTGTAATTAGAGAAGAAAAACCCAAACTTTTTGCAAAATTGCGAATTAGAAGAAGATCATCAATGCTGATGCTACCATCCTCACAGCCTGTATCTTAATTGTGAAAATAACATTAAATTTATTCTTTTGCAAAAGTTTGCTTCTATTCTGGTTGACTTCTTCTCATTGAATTAAAAAAAAAACTGATTTTTTTTGGGGGGTATTTGAGTTTATTTTATTAAGTATTTAGTTGTATTAAAATTAATGGGACAGTAAAGAATTCATTGCTGTTCTTCAGAAACACATGTGAATTGCTGACTATTTAATTACTTCTTCTGCATAACTTTGATGGTTGTTGGTTGTGGACCACCTAATCTTCATTAAAACTATTAGATTAGATGAATTATTAACGAGGTTTTATACCTATGTAGTTTGTTTTTTATGTCATTAAGTAGGAGCACCTCTCCTTTCACTGTATTTCTTCTTTTTTTTTTTCTTTAGAGTTCATTAAAAATTGGATTTACATACATTTCACATGACTATTATGTATTTATAATTCTAATGTCTCAACATTCATAAGACCTCCGACTCCTGAAATCGGTCGATGACTAACGTCTACTCCTGGCGACGAAGCACCGCGCAAAGTAACACCTGACGCCGCAGAATCACCAAGCAACATATGAACCGATGCATGATCTGAAACGTCATACCGACCTCGAAGATGGTGCACTAAAGCTCCTACAGTCACTCCTTGTCGGTCGCGGGGCAACACGTTCTTCCGTGCCCCGATTTTGCAACATTACAAAAAAAATATTACTGTGGTTTTTTCCCTTTCTGTGTTTTTAGTGTAACAACTTGTGGTATTTTTATGGTTATGTTATTTCATCTGATTGTGTGTTATATTCTCATTCATCTCTGAGATGATAATTTGTTACTCTGTCGTCATAAATTTTCTAACAAGCATAGAAATGCATGCCATTATTTTTTTAACCTTAAAATATACGTTTTTATGCGTACGTCTATGACGCTGATATGTCATATAAGTATAAATATCAAACTTTTTAAGTGCTAGACGAGTAAATACATTAAGAATGCCTTGCAAGTAATAAATTTTCCTAATTAAAATAGATAGAACAACACAACTGCATAATTAAGGTTTGGTTGACTCTTGTAGTTGAGAAAGTTTGACTCTTGGCTTCATATTAAATTCACTTTCACATGCAAAAGAGCAACTATTTTCTTAATCATATAAATAATCTATTATTTTTATTTTTATTTTTTGATTTATATATATATATATATATATATATATATATATATATATATATATATATATAAAGTAATGTTATTATGTTTTATGTCATGGTGATACTATGTTGACAATTTTAATGTAGTATAACTTAAAGAGGGATAGACTTGAACATGATAGAAACTAAGGATGATAGAAGAGTGATAATTTAATAAATAACATCAATAAACATAGCTCTAAATAAGGGACAATAGGGGCATTCTATTCACATGTTTATGTTATATTCAGTGTTACATATTTTACCGACTGACGAAGAGACCGGTCGAATCAGAGGTTGATCGATTTAGAGGCCGCTCAGGTAGAGGCTGACAAACAAGAGAACAATTCGTCGAATATTCATCAATTGCACGTCATAAAACCGATTTGCTGGGGAACAACTGATTAAAGAATAACAAGGCGTAATTGTCATGTCACATTGATTCTAGCTCTCTATAAATAGTGGAGCGTTAAATGCAGTACGTGTTGTCGATACCCCATACATAAATATCTCACTCATATGTCATCTATATTTGTCATTTCACTTATTCTCAAGCTCTATTTTTTTAGTGTGATTCAATGAACTACTAAAGATTGTCAATGTGGCATCAATTGGAGAAAAATAATGATGGTAGTGAAATGGTAGTAAGACGAATATGATCAAATAATAATGAGAGGTCCTAAAAAATATTTTAATTATGCATGAATATCCTCACAAGACGAATCCAACGACTTTAAACATGGTCCAACCCGAGTTCAATCAAGCCCATATCATGATGTTTAAAAGCGCAGTTGGAGACGTTGGATGGTCCATTGAATTGTTAAATGGATTCCAAATCAAACAAGCTTATAGTCAAATCGAGCTTTCAAAAATTATCGATAGAGTTAACTGAATAGAAGGCTGGATTTGTAAGAGAAAGTTGAAGGAGCTCCAAGTTAGTGAGGGTTCCTAAAATCCACTACCGTCGGATCGCCATCGCCACTGCTCGGCTCCATAGTTGTTGACACTGAACTGCCTTCACCTCCATTAGACTATGACTGCCTTATTGACTCCACAACCAGACCATCGCTGCCTTATTGACTCCGCAACATGACCTTCACATATGTTGAAGTTGGACCACTACCTTCACGACCACCGGAGCTCTATTGCCTCGACCATCACTGTCACCGCCCTTACCGCCGAAGCTGATATCAGACTTTTTCGCACTTGACCTCTACAATCAACTTTTTTTTCACTACAGTTGGGTTACCACCACTTTCCTAACATTTTCTTACACTTAACTAGTGAAAAGTCACATCCCGCAGATGTAATATTGCTTCTATATATTCAAGTGTTGATAAATTTTTGTAAACTACATCGACATGGTGAAATCGTTTTAAGCAGACCATACCCCATGATTTTTGTCTCTTTGGTTTTTTCACGTAGAAACTTTTGATGTCTTTTGTGTCAATATTTTTTTACCTTCGTGTCTTTCAAATCGTCGGCAAAACACTAAGACGCTAATATATCACTCTATAGTCGCAAATTTATATATTGGACTATCACGACCGACTGATGTTAGTTGCTAGTAATAACTCTTAAGAGGGTTTCATTTTAATTATTTTAATCAAAATTCATAGAATATTTCATTGGAAGGTTATGTTGATTCTCATTTGATTCATCTAATTGAAACTTTTGTTTTAATTATTACAATCTTGTAGACATCAATTTCAGATGACCTCAATTATATATATATATTTTTTCAATTTACTTATATTGCATTAAGATTTGTGTTTGATTTGGGGATTTGTTTATGCTTATGTATTTACATATATACCACCAAATCCTAATGAATTTACATATATATAGCATCTAAACATACCACTAACATAAAAAAAAGACTATATCATATATATATATATATATATATATATATAATGCGTGTTAGAAGATTCACAACGGTAGACTAATGGATTATTGTTTTAGTGTTGTACAAAAATTTAGTATACACTCAGATGAAAGAAAACAACTGATAATAACACCAAAAATTTTTATGTGTAAAGCTCGAAAAGAAAAAACTCACTGGGTCTGACTCAGCTGAAGAGTTTCACTATAGAAAGATGATTACAGTTGCAATTGTTTGTCACATGGGTGTGAGAGTTACTAAGTTTCCCAAGTTACAACGTCGACATGCTGATGAATTTATTGCTAGGAACGGGTGGTGATCGATAGTTATTGGCAGCGTTCGGTCGGTTATGGTCGAGGGTGGTTGGTGTTGATTGACGGTGTTCGGCGGTGGTTGACGAAGATTGGGATTGATCAAGAACGGTCAGTGGTGCTCAACAGATGTTAGTGGTACTCGACGACGGTTGACGGTGGTCGACCGCGATCGACGATATTCGACGAATGGTGCATTTGGACTTCAATTTCATTCTCGAAGCTTCTTATTATACAAGAAATGTTAATAAAAATATGTCCATCCAATTAAGTAAATTGGTCATTTTCATAATAACAACAACAAAGGGAATTACATACATTCCCTATAATTCTTATATATTCACATTCCTAACCCTCATATCTTACTATTTACTTATATGACCCTCAAACATTAATCATCACATAAAAATAACACAAATATTAATCTTTTTTTAGTAAAATATAACATTTTATGCATATATTTTGGTATAATTATGACACCAAAACATTATATATGAAAATATCAAAAAATATATATACTTGATATGTAAATATATAATAATAATGTAAAGTTATAAACTTTACAAATATAACCTTTTTGTTTTTTCAATTATGAAAGGTAGTATGTTAAAATCACAATTATTTGTAGAGATTTCTTCCTTTGATTCTAGACATCATTTAATTATTTATTCAGCATTAGGTGTGTAAGGTTTCATTATCTATTTTTGAGTTCTAATGACTTAAAAAAAAAAGATGCTAAATTAAAAAAAAAATTAATAATAAGAGAAATTTACATAAATACCCCACAATTTTTATGTGTTTACATATATATATGACACAAGATTGTTATAAAGGTAAATATCAAAATGTAGAGGTTAAATATGTAAATACATCAGAGTTGTGGGGGTATTTATGTAAATTTCCAATTATAAAATAATAAATAATAAATAATCCAAAGATACAAGTAGTTATGGCCTCATTATATGATGCAAGATATTGCCATTCTTTGCTTCATAATTTATTCATGCTCTTAATGGAGTTGTTAGGTTGTTGCCATTCATGAGTACTACAATACACAGAGCTATGATGTGGGGGACCTCAATATATATATATAATTTATTTTGAGATAAATATAATTTATGAATTTTGATATTATATTTTTTGATCAATTATTGATTGAAATATTTTGCCTTATTTTTTACCCACTAGGATTGTAAAAAAAGCTCGTTGTTCGCGAACAGCTGGTGTTCGGACGAACAAAATTTTCAAGCTCGAATTATAAACGAGTCGAACATGAACAACTCCTTGTTTACTCGTGTTCGGCTCATTGTAGCTTGAAATAAATAAAAAAAAAATATAATTATTTTTATAATAATATATTATATCTTATATTTTTGTACCTTTTTTTTTATAGATTTGGTCCAAGTTCGAATCCAATATTCTACATTTATTTTTTTCAATTAATTTTAAAAATTCAATTTTGAGCCGAACACAAACAATAATATTTAAATTTAGCTGAACACGAACACACTATTCACAAGTCAGTTTTGAACTCAAGCAAGCTTATTTAAAACACGAGCCAAGTCTCAGCTCGCTCAAGCTCGACATGTTTACAGCCCTATCCACAACTTCATATTCACACTAATAAAATAATATTCCTCACTAAAAATAAATAAATATATATATTAGAGGTCAGCCAGTATTAATAATATTCTCGCTCAAACAAGTTTAACTGTAAAGTTCTAATGGGATCTGTGCACTGATATTAGTACGATCACACACTTAAATAAATAAATTTATAAATATATATATTAAATTTTGATCATGTTAAACACAACCTATTTCAATTTTAATTTCATATATTTAACATATTAATTTTTATTTTTAATTATCTTTATACATTAATATTATATTATTATAATATTAATAAAAATACATCATATAGTTTGGCATGTACTATTATTATGTGCCATCTGTGATGTGATATCATCTTGCTGATTTAGCCTAAATATTATACTCTATCAATAAGTTAGTATGAAAATCAATTCTTGTGTGCATTTGGAGAACATGTGTTGACCCCAAAAGCTAAAATCATTTTTGAAATCATGGCTACAATAAAACATTCGTGTCTGGCTCGCTAAGTTACTCGTGTTTGATTCGTTCTTTAAACAGACGGGTTGAGCACAAATAATATTTTTTTAGCTTAATTTATAAATTAGTCAAACACGAACAGACTTTTGCTCGATCGTGTTTGACTTCTCTTAGCCATAATTAACTAAACATTAATATTAAAATAATATAAGTATATACATTATTATGTTGTAAATGAACTCGGTGTTTGTCGAGTTACTCATGGGTCAACTCGATTGAAACTTGTTCATTTTTGTCTGTTTAAGTAATCGAACGAACTTAATGCTTTCATAGGTACTCGACTACTACTTGAACGAGGTTTTATAATCTGTTATTCGGTTTGTTTATGTTCATGAACAATATTATTTAAAGCTCATGAACAAACTCGATTGATTAATCAGACTCAGTACATCTTAGTTATAATATGTTCATGAACATCATTTAAATGTTTCTTTCAAGCTCAATGATCATTTTTTGATATGGCTTCTTTTTTTTTCGAGCAAGTTGCTCGTATAAAGCTCGAGCAAGGCTCGATTATGACTAGTATATTTTCTTAAGCATATACGTATCACCAAATTCTCGTATATTTATATATGTAACAATTAAATTTCACTTTAAACCTTTATACCGCCCAAATCATTCATATCACATCAAAAATATTACTTTTTTACTTAAAAAAAATGCAAAATACAACTTTCCTTATATGTGCAAGGTGACATATATGTAAATAGTTAAATTTAGGTGCTAGATATGTAAATAAATATAAATTTAGGGGTATGAATGTCATTTAACTAAATCAATATTAAAATATTGTCTTGAGATCCGCGTCATAACTCGAGATTCATGTAGGATAATAAAAATTTGTTGGTGGCGTATCAGTTGCTCCTCTATTTTTGTGTGAGTTCAATTTCATTATCCAAAAATATTGATATATTGAAGAACTTTGGAGCTATTTATTTAGTTGGACCTTGCTGCTCCAAGCTAACAGTCCCGGGTTCAAAACATGTTAAGGCTAAAAATTTGTTTTTGTCGAAATATGAGAAGTCTCTCTCTTTTTTTTTTTTTTTTGAATATGAAATGTTTTTTTACTTTTTTTTTTTTTTAAATTAGCATTTAAGGCTTGCTCTTATTTTTGAATTTATATAATAATAAACATTTAATGGTCAATACTATTTTAAGCCTATAAATAGGCCTAAATGATAGGGTAGAGAGATGCGTTGTGGCGGTGCGTCGTGGCGATGTGTTGCGTTGACGAGACGCGTCGCGTCGCTGTGGGGCGTCTCGGTGGGAGGTCGCGTTGGATTGTCGCGGCGGGGAGATGCGGTAACGCGATGCATAGCGGCGAGGCATTGCAGTGGTGCGTCACGGCGACGCATTGCGGTGGAGCATCGTGATGGAGTGTTGCAAAGACGCGTTGCGGTGCCGAGTTACGGTGCATAGTTGCGATGCCGAGTTGGTGGTGCAACGAAAGTCGTCCCCGTCTTGCATAGCAGGTAAGCACCGGGATTTTTTTTCTCATTGTGGTGAAGAGAAAAATTGTCCCCGTTCTACATAGCAGACAAGCATCGGGATCTTCTTTCTCATTGTGGCGAAGAGGAAAATCATCTATGTCCTGCATAACAAGAAAGCAACGGGATCTTTTTTCTCATTGAAGTTAGGGCTGTCAAAACGGCTTTTGTTCAAGAGCAGCTCGTGTTCTTCTCGTTCGCTAAGTTAACGAGCCGAACACGAACAAATATTTGTCCGTTCTCGTTTTGGCTTGAAATATTACTCGTCAACTTATATATATATATATATATATATATATATATATATATATATATATATTTCTGATGAGTATTATTTTAAAAAAATTTAATTGACTATAAGGCTACAGTAACTTATGATCAATTAAAACTTTTAATTATGAAAATAAAATAAAATTTATTAAATTAGATTCAAATAATATTTTAATATAAATAATAAATTGTATATCTTGCCCCAATCTTTAACATCTTATGGATACGTGATTAGGGTTGTTAAAACAACTCTTTGTTCGTGAATGGCTCGTGTTCGACTCGCTAAAAAAATGAGCTGAACATGAACACACTTTTTGAGCTCGAAATATAAAAAAATCGAACACGAGCTGAGCTTGACTCGCTCGTGTTCGGCTCGTTTACACCCCTAATTGCGGTGAAGAAGAAATTTGTGCCCGTTCTGCGTAGCAGGCAACAAACGTGATCTTCTTTCTCGTTGGTGTTGTACATTCCACAGAAGATTCAAGTGTCACCCTTGCATATTCTGTAGGTGATGAAGAAATGTTGTAGCTTTCCCGCCACATTTTAAGGGGAAGATTTTCATGCTTAACGGTACTAAACCGTAGTGAATAGATTCATATGAAATCCACTGTAGATGGTTGACCTATCATCGGTTGTCAGTCGAAACTTTTACTTGACCACCGTAACCTATTGTGAAAGAGGTCAAAGAAAATCCAGCAAAAAATTTTGACTTATCTGAGGTTGTATGTCGAAGCTTCAACTTGACGATAGTAGCATGTAATGGAAGAGGTCGGAGGGAATCCAATAATGATTTTTGACATATCCGAGGATGTATGTCGAGGCTTTTGCTTGGCGACAGTGGCCTGTAATGGAAGTTTGAAGGGATCCACAAAAAATTTTTGACTATCCAAGGTTGTATGTCGAAGCTTTTGCTTGATGACGATAACCTGTAATAGAAGAGGTTGAAGTGAATCCACCAATGAATTTTTGACCTATCCAAGGATGTATGTCGAAGCTTTTGCTTGACGACTGTAGCCTGTAATGGAAGAGGTCGGATCGATTTCCCTTGGGATCGATTATGCCAAGAATGAGGTGTCAGAGATGCTCTGCATTTCTTAAGTCGTAATGGACCATATGCTTTCTTAGAAATATGGTTGCAGTCATACTCAAGAAAAATGTTTGACAACTTGTCAGTTGCTGCCTTTGAATCTTTTTCCCTCGCAATGAGGGTGTTTTTCATGCAAGCTTGTAAAACAACACATATATGAAGCCCTGAAGAGTTCAGCTTCTTCATCTTGTTGAAGAATAACTCTAGTTCGGTGAGGAGGTGCTGAGAAAGTGTTATTTGTAAGAAGATTGCCCCCTGTCTAGAAGCGGTTTTGTAAGTCTTGTTGTTTAAAAGAAATGTGGGCTGACAACCTTACCACAGTCGTGCCATAACTTTAACGTGAAAGACCTTTCAAGACTGTAATGAAGGTTAACCCACACGTAAAAGAATACACCAAGGATGATCTTCAACATGTGAAGTAGATTTCTTTGTTATTGAATGATATATATCATTGGAAAATGAAGTAAGGGATCATCGTCTTATAGTTGATGATAACATCGAACGATGTTTCGTTTCTCACAGATAGTGCAAAACTGATGCGTGTCAGAAAATTCGCGACGATAGAGTAATGAATTATCGTCTTAGCGTTGTACGAGAATTCGACAAACACTCAGGTGAAAGATAAACAACCATTAATGACACCAAAAGTTTTTACGTAGAAAAACCCATAAAGGGAAAAAACCACGGGGCTGACCTAGTTGTAAAAATCCACTATAGGTTGATGATTACAGAAACCCCTTGTCCTACAGACGGGAAATGGTAACAGTATTTGCCAACTTATAGTGTCCACCGATGGCATATGGTTTGTGGTGATCGACGGTGACGGTCGATAGTGGCCGATGGCGATCGGTGGGTGTTGATGGTGGATGACGGTGGTCGACGAAGGCCGTCGGTGGCCGAAAGAGGCGGATGGTGGTCGTCGGTGATCGGTGGGTGTCGACGATAGTCGGAGGTGGTTCATGACGATCGGCGGTGGCCGACGGTGATCGTTTGGTTAATGGTGGTTGACAGTGGCCAACGACGATCGATGGATGTCGACGGCGGTCGGAGGTGGTCGACGACGATCGACGACGGTCAGGATGGTGCTGACCTTCATCTCCTTCTCAGAACTTCGAGTTCTCCCTGAAGCTTTAAGTATCATTCCTCATGTGAGGAGTGAGGCTCTATTAATAGTGTCATGAGTGCAATTAATGCATGAATATAAACCATTTTGATATAACGGTCCGGAGAGATTCCTCTGATCATAACATCGTTTAATGAACAATTAAGTGCCTTAACGATGTTAGAATTCAGCAATCTTGGGTTCTTTAGATTCATATTGTCGAGACGCTCGATTCAACTATAAAATTACTAGATTTGACAACCGTTGGACCTTCCAAATGTGTCTGAGAATCTGTCAATATTGGTTAGATAACTTGATTCGAGTTTGAGTTGACTGTGATTGGACTAACTTTGATGTCATTAGATTTATCTCATCTAGCGGTCAGTTTGATCATTCATTTTGCTGAAATCGTAGTTTTGTATGAATTTTTATCAAGATTTGAACATCTATTACTCAAAATATCATTTTGAGATCCGCATCATATCTCGAGATTCATGTCGAATAATGAAAATTTATTGGTGGCGTGTGTGTAAGTATGCGTATATATATATATATATAAATATATATATATAATGTTATTTTCAGTCAAAATGAACGGAACACAAATGAATTAATCATTATTCTTGTTGACTTGTTAATATATTGAGTACAAAAAAATTGTTCAACTCATTTAGTTGACCAACGAATTGCACATGAACACAGACTATTCATAAGGAAAAAATATTTGGTGTGAACTCTAAATGCATCCAGAGTCTAATATTGAGATGCTGGCTCTCAAGTGAGTCTCATAAATTTTAACACAACTTATAAGGAATCAAAGTTGGGATATAATATTTGCTCTTTCAGGAGCCTGTCTTGACAGCGCCAGTTACCCGACTGCCGTCAGGGTTTTTAAGGTATTTGTTCCACCTTCCCTCCATTTCGCGCCAATCAAAATTCTGAGACTTCTTGAGTCCTAGGTCTAGGGCTAACGATGACGATCAAGATCATCGGAAAATGGCTGGATACGGTCCCTTAATTTTTTTTTTAATCAAACAGATGCGCAGATCACGGTAGAAAATATCAAGTTAGACGATAGTTGCATATCGATCCACATCTTTGCCGGGCATTTGGCTTTCATCGATGAAGATACTCATAGTCGGACGGCTCAGGTAAGCTACTGATTCTTACTGTTTTTGGTCATTTAATTCAAAATTACTTAAAATTGCGTATGATTTGTAATTTAATTTTTTTATTTGTCACATTTAATGTCTCTTTATTTGTTTGTCCACACATTTGAGTTTGACCTCTTCCTGATCAGCTTATCTTTCTTATTTGGATTCTTATATCAAGTAGAACGTCAGCGGTAACCAAATCTAATCCGACAAATAGGAAAAAACTGATAGAAATTTTATATATTATCACGAAAATCAACGGCCGATTCGAGTCTCATTCTTATTGTTGACTCAGAAATTTTCATTTGTTGATTTTGTGGTTTGTGAGCGTTTGGTTTTATTTGAAGTGCTCAGTGGAAAAGAAACAACAAAGGAAACAAATTTGGAAATTAAATGCACACATAAAAAAGCTGGTGGATTTTTCATATTAATCAATCTTAATAAGACTAGTCGTTGGTTTATCTAAATTATATTATAGACTAAACTTAATGCCAAAAATCAAGCTTATTATTCTCTAAAGCTTATTATTATCATGTTTTGGGATACAGTTGTATTATATTACAGTGCATTAGTAATAGAATCATCTTTTGAGATGTTTTTGAACTTCACGAATATTGTTGACTCAGTTGATGGTGGAAAATAGCACTATGTGTGTATGTGTGTGTATATATATATATATATATATATATGCCAAAATAAAAACTTTAAAACGATACAAAGGTTTTACTGAGCAGCTCACAAGGCATACAATACAAAAAAAAGGTCAAAAAATACACGTATACCCTAAAATTAGATTAGGATTTATGAAAATATAGAAATGCCGCTCAAAAGTTGAGGAGGCCAATTACGATGGGATCTCCCCCTCCCTCTAGTTTTAGGAATGAGGTCCAGCAACAAACTGTGAATGGGCTCCCCCTTGAGACGACCAAACTGTCAGTCTGGAGATTCTGGAGGTGAGACATTCTTTTTTTCATCCTCTTGTATTTTTGAATGTGTCAATCATCTTTCACTTGTTCCGACTGATCACTTGTTGGATCAAGGGGAACTCACCTGGATCTTGGCATTTTTCAAATGTATATGTGCCTTCCTCAACGATAATGAGTGGTATCGACACATTAGGGTGAACATTTGGGACAACCACATGGGAGGGAATAGGAGTCTCAATATGGTGGCTTAGATGTTGGTTGTCATCAGGTTTACAGGGAGTAGGCTCAGGCTCTTGGGGAGCACTGATAGAACTAACATATTTCTGTTTTTGACTATTGCGTTTCAACTATGGGTGTAATCTGAAACGTTTTTTCTGCATGTGCCCAAATATCTTGCAATGATTGCAGTAGTAAGGTTTTTGTTTTATAATGATTTATTGCCAATAATCATTGTGAGCAGTGCCGAGTCAAACTTCTTCTACATCTAGAAGTGTAATATCAATTTCTATTAAAATCCTTGCAGTAGAAGGCCTTGACAAATTAACGGCACATATGTCTAACTTCTTGGTTTTCCAAGAATAGTCCCAATAGCATATAGTACAGGATGATCGAAAAATTGAAGCTTGAGTCCGGGTAATGAGAACCAAATAGGCGCAATGAGAGGTTCTTGACTGGGATCAAAGTCGGGGGACCATTTAAGCAATTTTATATTTTTTCCCTCAATTATGATGAATTTTTTTCGAGAATATCCTTGCATAGTCTTCTTCTTTGCTCAACTGTAACATAACATGTCTTCCTTAAAAAAATCCCACCTTCCATGCCCCAACTAGTTTGAAATTTTCAAAAACCTTCCTGATAGTCTCCGTTTTAGGGTGACCTAATTGAACTTTCCAATTAGTGTAAATTTGTATTGTTTTACAAGGGTTGAAATTTCCACACCAGAAAAAATATTGTTGGTTTGCCCCCGTTATTTCTTTTTTTTTTTTAATGAGATTGCAATCTTTATGTCCTGCAAAATAATCACGGTACATATGCGGAAATATTAGACTGTCTTCGAGGTGGAAAGGAGCGCTGCGTTTGTCAACCACTGCAACATAGGAGGGTTTACCCACCTCCAGAGTAGGTTCAGTCCCAAGAGAGGAAGAGATAGCTGCCATGAAATCAAGAACTCGAGACATCGTAAAAAATCCAAGCAGAGCAGCAGAGGGACAAAATTGAAGCAGTTGAACCAGTTGTGGCTCTGCTGTCGAGATGGTTCAAGGAGGGAGACAAAGGAGGAAGACAAGCACGCAATCCCTTCCCCTTCCCGTCTTCCGTGAGAGATGAGAAAATTGCTCGACGCTTGAGGAGGAAGACTAACCCCTCGACCCCATCCCATCTTTCGTGAGAGACGAACGAGAACATCGTGCAGTCGAAGTCGACGAGGAAACCGAAGATTCAAAGAAAATGAAGGAGATCGCCATCGGGCGAAACCCTAGCAAACGAAGGAGACGTGAACATCAGACGATATATATATTTAGGAATTATTCTTAACGGATGCACATGAATTAATCTTAGTGCAATGTCCATACATACCATACAATCCTTATATTTGTATATCTAACACTCAAGTTTTGACATTTATTTATAAAACTCCAATATCTCAATCATATCAGAACATGTGTGAAAATGTGCATTTTATTTAAAAAAAGCTAATATTAGTGATGTTTTGGATGTGAGTTAAATATTTGGGTGTTATACAAGTAAATATTAAAATTTGGGTGTTGGATATGTTTATTCATAAGAATTGTTTGGTATCAATGTAAATCCCCCATAATTTTGTTATGGAGAGGGCACAAATTTAATCTTTAGTGTTTGAAATATCAAATGGTGAGAAATTATTAATATATATTTATTAGAGGTATTTACATACTTACCATACAATTCTTATATATTTACATATCTAACAACTAAACTTTCATATTTACACACACAAAACATTATTCTTGGGCATCATATAAAAATGGAACTATACCAACTTCTTAAAAGTGAAATCACCTTTTTCAAGCATAGATTTTTTATATCATGGTGCCATTCATGTAGATATCAAAATTTAGGTGTTCGATATGTAAATGGGTAAGAATTGTTGTAAAGAAACATAAAGACTTTTTATAGAAGGCTCGAAAAAAGATTATTACAAATGCTCTCTCTACTTTATGTGATACATTTCATTCCTCTTCTATTCCTCTATTCTCACCATTCTGCTCTAACCGAGCTCCCTTCGCTCCTTCTTATAGAGTCTTTGCTGTCTAGGACCCTTTGCTGTGCTACAGTGGAAATAGTGGGAATTTCTGTTAGAGGGTATTTCTATAAAAAAATGATGGAGGCGTTATTCTTGCCCTGGTATGCATGTTGTCTCGGTTGTGGGGACCAAAACTCTTTTTGTCTTTTTACCCCCCTCAAACCGAAGAAATTTTTTCATACGGAGAACGTACGTTGCGCTGTGTGCGGTAGCCAATTAAATATTGCCATGTAAAACACATCAGACCCACCTCATAATGAATCCACGAAAGTTATTAGAGGGTTAAACTGTGGAGGTTATTGGCTGGTTATTGCGAGGGGTTATTGCGAGGTTGTTGAGGAAGTTATTGGAGGTTATTGCGAGGGTTATTAAAATGAAACCGCAAAGGTTATGATTTGGTTATTGTGGGGTTATTGGAGTTAATACCTCAATAAAACCGAAATAACCCCACAATAATCTGATAATAAGCTCTAAATAACCTCCGCGGTTTCCACTCTAATTGAACCGCATAAGTTATTGGGAGATTATTTCCAGGGTTATTAGAGTTAATACCCCAATAAAATAAAAAATAACTCCCTAATAAACTTTGCGGTTCCACTCCAAAAATCTCCACAGATTCATTATGAGGTGGGTCCGATGTGTTCTACGTGCCAATATTTAATTGATTGCCACATGCAACCTTGCGTATATTCTCCGTATGGAACTTTCTCTCCTCGAACCGAGTCTCCCTGTAGTGGAGGGTCAGTTTGGATAGAAGATGATGGTGTCAAGCTGCTGGTAAGGGCTTGATAAATATTTATGCAAGCTGGTCTTGAGACGTGATACAATTGAGAAGTATTTCTGCATTTTGTATGTGGTCTCTAATGAATTGGTAATCCACTTTGATGCATTTCATTCTTGCGTGAAAAATGAGGTTGTGGGCAAGGGCGATTGCTGAGGTGCTGTTGCTGAAGAGAGGTGCAGGGGGAAATTGAGTTTGTAGCATCTCACTAAATAGTCGACGAAGCAAAAGGACATCAGTTGTCACGAATGCCATGGTTCTATACTCTACTTTTGTGGAGGAATGTGCTACTGTTGGTTGTTTTTTTGAGGTCCATGTGATAGTATTTGGTCTGAGAAAGATGCAAAAATATGTTACTAAGCGTCTATCATTTGGATTGGTTGCCCAATCAAAATCTGAAAAGGCTCTGAGCTATAGGTCGCACGCTGCGATTGGTAATCCTTGATTCCTTGTGTCTTTGAGATATCTCAATAATCTTTTGAGGAGGTGTTGGTGGTGTGGTTGAGGTTTGTGCATGTGTTGGCTTAGTTGGTTTACTGTGAAGGTAATGTATGGTATGGATACTGTAAGGTACTATAAGGAGGCTAAATGTTGTCTGAATGTGTGTGGGTCTATTTGTGATTATGTAGTGTTGTTGACTTTGAGTGAGGATGGGACAGGTGTGTGGACTGGCTTAGAGTTTAGCATATTGCTTTGATTGAGTATGCTTGTGAGATATGAGGTTTGTTCAATGAAGAAGCAGTTTGTGGTATAATGTACTTGTAGGCCTAGGAATTGTGATATGGAACTTAGTTGTTTTATTTGAAATTGGGCACTTAATTTTTGGAGAAGTGATTGGATGAAGTTAGGGGAGTTGCTGTAATGAGGATGTCACCTACATATGTTAGCATGAGTTAGGTGAATTGGTGACTGAAGCTCCGTTTGGGGAAGCATTTTCACTGCGATGGCATTTTAAAAAGTGTCGGAATCTTATTTGTTTTGCACGTTCCACCTACTTATCGTAATAAGCTAATCAAAATTTTTAATAAAAGCAATTGCAAGGGTCTGCATTTTTCTTTCGCAATTTTATCTCTTTGCCCGAAAAAGCCATCGCCTTCCTGACCGAAACCTCACGATGCAGTCGCGATTAAAGCTAAAACGAAAGAATCGCGACGTACAAGGGCCTTCAAAACTCTTATTTTTCTCCTCATTCCTCTCCACTCTTACTCGAAACCGCTGTGGAAGGTAACCCTTGTTTGTCTTCCCCTTCCCCACCCACCTTCATGCTCTTCAACTCCTTTAAATACCGTTAATCCGTCTTGGGTTGAAAGTGAAACAGAGGAAAACCGGATTAAAGAATATGTAGAAAGTGTCTACTGCATATGATATTTCCTGTATGTTTGCTAAACTTCTTGAAGAAGCAATTTTTAGATTATTTTTTTTTTCTCAAAAGCATTATTTATGTAAATAACCCACATAAAGTTTACTCTTGTGCTGTAAAGGAATCAAAAGAAAAAGTTGTGTATAATCATATAAATCAGTAGAATCAGATTGGCATTTTAGTTCTTTTTTGGCTACTCAGTGTTAGGGAAGGTGCTTAGCATGGATTGAAATGGTGTAGTTGTGATCATGAATGAGGTGTCTATAATAGTTGAGTTCCTAGAGTACAAAAATACTTGAGGAGAATGTGGCAGTGGCAGTCAAGGAGGGAGGATGGTGGAATGGTGCTTCTAGAGGGCGATGTTTGGAGAGGGGGGAGTGGAATGTTGGTGCTTTGAGAGGAGGTATTGGAAGAGGTTGAGGAAGAGTTTATTGGAGCAACAAGTGAGGAACAAGTGGTCAATTTGGAGGTGGTCGAGGGTGTTGAGTATAGTTAGAGTCAAGGTAATTTTATTTTGCATTCTATCCAATGGAAAAAAATCATTGAATTTGCTTTCAGTTGACAATGTTCTGATTGAGGAGACGTTGAGGAAATTGTTGTTTGAGCAACAACTGAGGAGAGACAAGAGGTCATTGAACGGGGTGCGTTGAGAATGTCTTGACAGTTCTGTTGTAAACAACAATATAACACGGGTGCAAAATGATCATTTATCCAGAAACAGCTGCAAACCAGCTGTTTTCCAACTGCACAAACCAAGCAACCAGCCAGCTTATCCGGATTAGTTGCTAATTAGCAGCTTATCCAGATCAGTTGCTTATCAACAAATTATTGATAAGCTGCAGCTGCCCAAAAAGACCCCGAGTTGTGTGTGTATAGGAGGAGAGAGCGGTCTGTTGTGCTTAGTTTAAAGTTTAGACTAAAGAAATATTGGTAGAAGGTGGAATATCTTGGCGCGGAGCCTGCTTAAGCCCGTAGATTGCTTTGCTGAACTTTCATACGTAGTTTGGATGTACCAAGTCCTTGAAGCATGGTGGCTGAGTCATGTATACTATTTCTTCTAGTTTACCATGCAAGAATGCGTTGAATATGTTAAGCTGTTGTACTTCCCAACTTTTTGCTGCGGCAATAGCTAATAGCATTTGAATGGTGGGAAACTTTGCTACTGGGCTAAAGGTTTGATTAAAATCTATCCCGTATTGTTGGGCACATCCTTTTTCCATCAATAGAGCCTTGTAGCATGCCACTGTGCCATTGGAGTGAAGTTTGGTCTTGTACGTCAATTTGCTTCTGAGAATTGTTTGATTGTTTGAGGGAGGGTGAACTACTGTCTATGTTCCCTGTTGTTGGAGAGCGAATAATTCTATAGATATGGCTTCCCGCTAGTGAGGAATCTTGCTGGCTTCGACAAATGAGATGGCGTCTTTGGTTGAGGTGTTGAGGTGGAGATTTAAGATTGCTCTAGGTTTGAGTGATCCTGTTTGGGATCGTGTTGTCATGTGATGTGTTTTGGTTTGGGTTGATGGTTGGTTGATTGGTTGGGTTATGTCGGTTATGGGAATGTTTTGGGAGGTGGGGGATGGGTGGTGGTTTGGTATCAAGGTTTTGGTGGAGATGGAGGTGACTTGGGTGAGTTGTTTATGTTGGATGTTGGTACTAGAAGAGATGGGGGTGAGTTGAATGGAGTTGTGGTGGATCTGTGTGATGGTGTGTGTGTGTGAAAGGGAAATTCTATTTCAATGAATGTTACATGTCGTGATATAATAAGTTTGTTGTTGTTTAAATCTCAGCATTTGTAGCCCATATATTGAGGGTGATACCTCAAAATGACACATTGTGGTGCTTTGATTTAAAATTTGTTGTTCACTTGAGGTTGTTGCCAGGGATAGCATGCACAGTCAAAGGTACGCAAATGGCCGTAAGTTGGTTTGATTTTACAGGGAATTTTGTGTGGGGATTTATTGTTGGCAAGGCTTGATAGAAATAGATTGATGAGATAGATAGCCGTGAGAACGACCTCTATCCAGAATTGTTGTGATAAGTGAGCATGGTTAAGAATGATTCTTACTGTTTCAATTATATGTATGTGTTTTCTCTCAGCAAGACCCTTTTGTTGGGGCGTGTATGGGCATGAAATTTGGTGTTTGATTCCTTGTTGTTGAAGATATTCTTTATGATGGTGGGATGTGAATTCAGCTCCATTTGTTCTGAGGATTTTTATTGTTTTATTGAATTGTATAGAGAGAAACTTGTGCAAGTGAATAAAATGCAGGTGTGTTTTTGATATGCTATACATTGGGAAAACCCAGTAATAACGCGAATGCGCATCAAGAATATGTAATATCTATATCCATGAGTAGAGGGGATTGAAAAGGCACACCATACATCTGGGTGTATTAATTCTAATATATTGTAAGTAGTATTGCCACTTTGTTTTGCCAGCAGGATGGTGTGGTGTTCGGTATGTTGAGATGGGTGTGTGTTCGGAGAGTTGTTGGAGGTCTTTGTTGTGGGGGTGTCCGAGTCTCTAATGCCAAATTGGTGATGATGTAGAGTTGGTGAGGGCTTTGATTGTGCAGAGGCCTTGTTTAATTGGGCTAGAAAGGGGGATCTTCCGTGTGGTCCTGTCCTGTATATAAAAATGGGAAGCGTCAAAAGATAAGATGCAATCACTGTCTTGTGCTAGTTGTTGAACAAAGATGAGATTGTGGGTGAGGTGTTACATGATGAAATGAGTGAAGATGTAGCTTAATGTTTGGGGTGGAAAGTATTTTGAACCTATGTGTGAGATGTTTGAGGTTTCCATTGCGTACTATGACTCGTTTGTTGCCCTGATAAGGGTTGGGTAAATTAAGATTGTCAAGGTGTGGTGTGAGGTGTGAGGTGTGAGGTGGCACTGGTGTCAAGTACCCATGAGTTGTTGGTAGGGTTTGTAGAGGCTGTGAGTATTGTGTATTGCTGTGGGTTGCTTGGTTTGTATTGTAGGTTTGTTCTGTGCCAACAATTGGCGGCAGAGTAACCTTGTCTGAGGCATATCTGGCTTGTTATTGGTTGTTTGTTTCTGTGATTGGTGGAATGGTATTTGTTTTGGTTGGGGGAGTTTTTGGAGCATGGTTTGTAGCTGTTTGATTGTTGGTTCTGGTTTGTGTGAGTTTTTGGCTTGGGCGTGAAGAGTGTTATGATGGTTTGTTGCTTCGTGGTTTCATTTGCCAGATTTGATTCCTCACTATGAAGCAAGAAATAGAAGTCCTCCAGCTTTATTGGATTTAGTTGCGTTCATATGGCTGTCTTGAAGCCTTGGTATTGTTGAGATAGTCCATTCAGAGTGTACAGTATTATAATGCCCTCATTGCCAATTGTAGCGCCCACGGAAGCAATATTATGGACTAATGTTCTAATTTGAGCTACATACTGTGACATGGTGTTGCTCCTCATGTTGGTGTTGTATAGCTCATTTTTCAGCTGGATAACTCGAGATCTGTTGGCTGATTGAAAATGCCCTGTCCAAATTTGAGCGGTGCTTTGGAGGTGGACATATGGTAATATGGAAGTGGATATTGTTGATAAAATTGCTGCTGTAAGATTTTGTTCAATTGTTTGCCATAGCTGGAATTCTTGATTTTCCTTAGAAACTCCAGATTATTTTGCATGAATCCAGAGGGAATTGCTGTGTTTTCTGAAGGAAAAATCCTCAAAGCCATTTGCTAGAAATAGTTTGTATATTTGTGCTATCCACACCTGGTAGTTGTCAAATTGCAGTGGCAACGTGGAGATAGTTTTGATGTGTAGCATTAAAATTTTTAGAGGTGCTGAGATACTGATCTCCTTCATTTTGGTGAGAGTGATCGTTGCTGATTGGTTGGTCCTCGATGTGGTGGAGCTTGAATCTTTCATGGATCTGATGCTGTGAAGCTACTTGCTCTGATACCATAAAAGGAAATAGAAAGGCTTTTATAAGAGGCTCGAAAAAAGACGAGTACAAATGCTCTCTCTACTTTATGTGATACATTTCATTCCTCCTCTTCTATTTCTCTATTCTCACCATTCTGCTCTAACCGAGCTCCCTTCACCCCTTCTTATTGAGTCTTTGCCGCCGAGGATCCTTTGCTGCGCTACAGCGAAAATGACGGGAATTTATATTAGAGATTATTGCTGTAAAAAGGTGATGGAGGCGATCTTCTTGCCCTGTTATGCCATGCTGTCTCAGCTGTGGGGACCAAAACCCTTTTTTGCCTTTTTAATTGTGGTATATACGTAAATTTCCCTATTTATTATATATAAAAAAGTATTAAAATCTATTAAAAATTTATAGGTCGCTTTGGTTAGAATTAAAACTCAAAAATTGCTCAAGCAATTTTTTTATGGTTTTGATGCACCAAATGGTATGAGTAATCTAAGGCATTGCTGAGGTTTTTGTTGTATTCCTATTATTTTATAAAGAAAAAAAATATTGTAATAGTATTTGTGAATCAGATTAGAGAGCTTGGAAAACTTTCGTAGAGTTTTGCTGAAACGAATCAGTAGAAAATCTAAATTCTATAAGTCATAGAATTAGACCTTATAATTTTGTTCAAATGTTTTCTTAGCCTTGAACTGTGATGAATTGATTATTGTTCCGTAGCTATCTGCTATTTAAACTTTTTTTTTCTCAATTGTTAGGATTCACGAGAATTATTGTATAAAGTATGATATACATGGTAAAAGCACTTTCTGTTAGCCTATTTTTTAGGCAAGGTAAAAATTTTAGATGGCCTTTATAGAGTTGGCCATTAAAGGGATGTTTCATCTGAAAATTCATCTGATGGGGCATGAATCTCAAGGTAATGTTTGAGTTGGAAGCTTCCAGAATTAAATTCATGCCCCATTTTATCTCTAATTTTAATGAAATTATGGTTGAACTAAACATCTTAATGAGATGAATCTATTGACATCCATTGTGATTAGATAGGATTTCAAGTGAGCCTAAATCGAGCAAGGAAAACATAATTGAAAATATTCTTGACAATAATTAGATTATCAAATAATCTCCAAGTTATGTTTATAGTCAAATCAAGACTACTGACGAGGCAAGTCGAACGAGCTTAAGGAGCTTAGTTTTGACATCTTTATGACACTCAAATATTTAAAAATATCATGTGACCAAGGGGGATCATTTTGAGCCATCTGATGGGGCGTTTTGAAATTTTGGTTGGATTTGTCAATGTGACATTCAATAGACCCTCTTTCTTTAAATGAAAGGGATATTTAGAGCAAATAAAGAGGAGAGAGCTTAGATGCTTGAAGAGTTTTAGGGCTATACCCGACCATTGTTGCCATCTTTGAGTCTACTGCCTTTAAACTATCACCGACCAACCACTGCTGTTGGTTCGACATCACCCAATTTTAGTCTCCTTATCATTGTCAGCCTACTATGGTCTCTTGATCACCATTGTCTAGTTACAATTGCATGTCCACCATCGTCTCTTGACCGCGATCTTCTATTCACCATTGCTCAACTACAATATGTTGAGCTTTCTCGTCCAATAAAATTGACGCTCGTCAACTTTGTCACCCGTTAGCACTTATAAATAATGTTATCCTTTGACATGCTATCATGTATAGAGTTGATGCATGCAGTTGACATATACCATCGCTTATAAAATTGGTGCATGTCATTGACTGATGTCAATGTCTGCCGACTTTTTTGTTCACCCTCACATATATGACCAACTCATAATGACCGTACACTATCATTTATAAGATGTACTCTATTGCTAATAAGGTTGATGCCAACTTTGACATCCATCGACTTCTTTGCCTATTGTCACCCATAATGCTGATGTATGACATCACCAATAAGGTCGGTATCTGTCGTCAACAACTCAGACTCCCGACATTAAAACTAACATTTACACTAAACTTTTTGATCTCTGGTCTTCTCTCCTCAGTGATGTCTCCTAATAACAATCTCCCTACAAACATCTCATATAAGACCGATACACGTTGCAATATATATGGTTGAGGCATGCTGTCAACGTATGCCATAACTTATAAGTTTAATACTTGCCGTCAACACCAATGACAATGCTTGCAGCCACCAATAATGCAAACTCGCTGCAATATATGTCGCCGACATTAACTTTGTCGTCTGACGCTAAAACTAATATTTGTACTGGACATTTTTGGTCTTTAGTCTTCTCTCCTTAAAGCAGAATGATAAATCAGACCACAAACAATCTATTAATGATAACTCTTATGCATCAAGGTTCTTCTAACTTCTATCTTGAAATTCATCATCTACTGTTTATGTCTATCATATTCTATGAAAATCTTCCCCAATTATGGGGAATGACATCAATTATAATCGATGACACACACTGGTGAAAATTATTTCAATTGTGTCAATTTTTTGTGATTTTTCCGTCCTTTCAGATTGTTTATATAAGAACTCCTGTATCCCTTGTAACTCTTATTTGTATATGTATATGGGTTGGATCTTTATACAAAGATAACACACAATATTTTTTCTATATCATTATGGATATTCTAGAATGCAAAAACTCGGATGATTAGGCACCAAAACATTTACTTAGACCAACGGTAACCATACAAATGACCCGCTAACTTGCAAATTTGAACAATCCCTCCATTTTTTTCCTACCATTACACTATCAGGGTGGCTTACTAAGGCAACATAAAAAAAAGAACTTTTATCATTTTCTCTCTTCTGTAAATGTTTTCATTGTTCACTGACAAAAAAAAAAAAAAGGGAAAAATTGTGGGTTTGCACGCAATTAGATGATATTTGCCTGCTTTGGTGATGAAACTTTTTGAGGATAATGAAGAAAAAAATGTTTCCTTTTATTCTAATTTTAACAAAAATGTCTTGCATTTGAGATCTTTAATGTTTTTCCCCTTAATGAAACATTTAAAGAGTGTCGGTTGTAGTTCTAGTCAGGTTCGTGTATGAATTTAGATACAAAATTATCTCACATGACAATAATCCGTCCATAATTTTTTTTTGGGATATTTACATACATATCAATCAATTCCAATGTATTTACATATCTAGCACTTGAACTTTGTTTTTTACATTTATACCACCCAAATCATTTATATTACATCAAAAATATCATCATTTTAACTTTAAAAAAATAAAAAGCACTTTTTCATGCATGGGGAGCGTGATATGTATGCAAATCTTCTTTTTTTTTTCATCATGCGTTATTACTTTGTGTTGCCATTCTTAACGAGATAGAAACTTTCCTGCTTGTAAAGTTGAGAATAGCTTAAAGTGCTTTAGTTTGTATTATAGTGTTATTCATTATCTAAAGTTCAAACCAAGTTGTGTTTCCTGGTATGCTTGGGAGCTTATCATCATTTTTCTAAATTATAGTATGATTTATTAATCTTTCTTATAATTTATTCCTTTGAAATTGCATTTGCTGTCTAGTCTAATGTAATAAAATATTGGGGCATTTACATACACCGAATTCCTTGCATATCTAACACCTAAACTTGACTTTTTTACATTTATACCACGCATTTCTTCTTATCACATATAAAATACTACTATTTTAACTTTTAAAACTGAAATACATCTTTTTAATGAATATTTAAGGCGGCATGTATTTAAATAAATAAATTTTAGGTGTTAAATATGTAAATACCAAAGAATTATGTGGTATGTAAATTTCCCTAAAATGTCTTGCAAAAATACTTGATCAAATTCTTATTGGTCTAATCTCTGTTCATCTCATTTTCAAAAATAGAAATATTCTCATGAGTTTCACCGGCGCTTCCTACATATGGTCATTTTTATAATCTCGTTGCACACGATGGAAGCAAGACTTTGCTTAACATTTTCCTTCTGCCACAAATTCGTTTGGTTCTAAACATCTCCCTGGAGGTGTAATTCATTAATTTGAGCCGGTCGTTTTGATATATTAAGGAAAACTTCTATGAGCTGACTTAGTTTTCATTGCAGGAATTCCAAAAGCACATCCTAGCCTGCCATCTTTACTCCACCAAGAAACTTGGTCATCATGGAGCATTAGTGGATCATACCCTACTTTGTGGTGGCTCATTATTTTATTAAGCAAGCTGCCTGTTATGGGTTAGTATCTCTTTCCCTCTGAAATTTTTCCTTATGGTTTATTTTTTTTGGCTCATTTATATACATTAACACCCAATTCTAATCTATTTACACATTTGTTACCAAAAGTTTACTTTTTTACATTTACACACCTCAAATATTTCATTTCACAACAAAAATACCTCTATTTTAACTTTTAAAAAGTGAAATACTAGGTAAAATGGCATATATGCAAAGATTGAAGTGTAGGTGTTAGATATGTAAATATATAAGAATTGAGTGGTATGCATGTAAATCATTCTTTTTATTTAATTCTTTGTTTAAGTATTCAACTAACAACCAATAACTTCTCAAGAGAAAATATTATTCTACTTCCAATTATGGTAGTTTTGTTTTCATTTGTGATCGATGATACTATAACATCGAATAGCTTCATTTTGTGATTCAACCCAACTCTTCTTTCAGTAAAAAAAAAATGTTAAACAAATGTATGCGTCACAAGAATGTTTCCTCTGTCACTTGCAAAGCAAAATTACCTTTTGTTTCACTTGTACATAATATTAACATGGGTTTAAAAACTGATTGGGTTGGTTGATCCGGTTCATTCAGCCTCGCACAGGTTTGGAGCATGTTGGGTCCAAGTTTAAATCCATTTTTTCATAGAATTCATGGTAGATTGGTGGATTGATTTGATTTGTGATGATCCTTAGGATTTTAACATTGATTAGCTTTTGGCTTCTTGAATTTGATTGAACGGTTAGACAAAAATTTAGATTAAATATAAAAAAAAAATTAAATATTATGTTTCAAAATTTTGATTTAGAATCACATTCAAAATATTCAAAAGTGAAGTGCCTTGAATTAAAATATTTTATATTGAATTTGTGAATATATAATTATTTGTATCATTATTGTATTATTTAAATTAAATTACAAAAATTTTAATATTAATTACATTATTAAGTTCATTCCTCGATTTAATCCTTGTTGAACCATTAAATTTTGAACCTCCTTCATCCGATGCAATGTCTGATATGATCTTCAAAACCTTGTATACTAACCAATCAAACCCTTGTTTTAAAAGGAGAACAAGCTATACTTCTTACTCATAACTATATTTAACTTGTTTTTTTCATTTGATGCAATTATTTTACTTTTTTTTTTCCTTGCTTAGTATAGCTTTTGTGAAGTTTGTAACTGCACTAATATGCTGTTAGGAATTATATACCAATGGAAACCAAACTCAGGCTTTATGTTAATGGTCAAACCTATTTTTAACCATAAAACTCTAGCCCATGATGAGGGACTAGTACTAGGATTCCTTTAGAAACATATTTTTCAAATATTTGATATGGGACCAAACCCAATTTTCTTCAATCTTTTAATGATCTCTCTCTCACTTATGAGCTCTTCTTTCGAGGGTTCGGGAGTAGAGCTTTTGAAAAGCATCCAATATATTTGGTTATTTCAAAGATATATCTGTTAAATACACGAACTCTAAAAAGAATCCACATACACCTTAAAATGAAAATTTATATAAACCATAAGTTGTATTGATGCATGAGTTAAAATTGCCTCAACCTCAAAATCATAGATCTACTTGAATAATTGCACTGAAGTTAGCGAAATTCAAGCAACTGTATAATCACTTGATGATTGTAGATGTATTTGATTAATTATATCAAAATCATTATATAATGTGCATACAACTATACAAAATACAAAGCGATAAACATAATACAAATATAACTTCAAGTCTTATTGATTAATTTATAAAGGAAAAAGGCAAAATTGACTTTAGTATAGAGGAAGAGTGATGGCAATGGAATTTCATTAAAGTTTGTCTGTTTGCATGGCCTTTTGCCATAAAATTTGAAGAAGAATAGTTGAAAGAAAGAGGAGAATGTTTGTAGAACTATGAGTGCACTTTAAATTGGACTGGAACTGATGGTGGGGTGTTGGTAGAGGTTTGGAAAATTGTTTGCATTGGCTATAAATTGTGAGGAAAAGCGGAAGAAATGAATTGAAGGTCACATTGAATTGATTTGGTCTCTAGGAAAAATTGGGAGAAAGTGATTGCATATAAATTTGTAAATTAGGCTAGTTTTCGACTAATTTTAAATATTTAAAACTCAATTTTCAAGGTGAGAGAATGAATAAGAAAAGGAAAATTTACCTATATATACCATATAATTCTTATGTATTTGCAATACTTAAAGTTTGATATTTATATTTTTCACAATTTCATGTTAAAAACTCTCATCTTCAATTCTATATTAAAAATATCATTATCATTAAATTTTTAAAAGCGATATATTCCTTGTAATGACTAGGTTTATGACACATAGAAGGTTATAAATATAAATATCAAATATTAAGTATTAGATATGTAAATACATAAGAATTGTGTGGTATGTATGTAAACAGTCCTTATTATAAATGAGTGGTATTTTGAGAACTTGGCCTAATGTGAACTCAACACAATACGACAAATATCACTCAAATGAAATATCTCGAATTAAACTATTTTTATTTTTGATCAATCCAACCCCGAAAAAAAAAAAGCAATATTGAATTGTCAACCATTATTTATTTATTTATTTATTTTTACAGCTAAAGAGGCATTTATTTGTTCGGTTGACTTAATGCATTGTCTAATTTGATTATTTCTTGCAGTTGGTAGCAATTGAGAGCAATTGTTTTCTTAATTGAACAAGACCA
Source organism: Papilionanthe hookeriana x Papilionanthe teres (assembly GCA_022702705.1). Taxonomy (NCBI): domain Eukaryota; kingdom Viridiplantae; phylum Streptophyta; class Magnoliopsida; order Asparagales; family Orchidaceae; genus Papilionanthe; species Papilionanthe hookeriana x Papilionanthe teres. The sequence goes on along the minus strand of CM040439.1, from coordinate 22,488,993 downwards.
AGTCATATAAATGTTTTCAACAAAAGTAAAAATAAAAATAAATAAAATAATTAACTGAAGAAAGTTTATTAAAATTTGAAAAAACTGAACTCTGTCAATTGACAATATTTTGTTATGTTTGATGCTTTGTTATGTTTTTTTAATAGGGGCATTGCAGACAGATACCACCTAATTCTTTTGTATTCACATGTCTAGCACCTATTTTATTATTATTATTATTTTTTTTACATTTTTACCACCTAAATCTTTCATATCATAACAAAAAATACCATCATTTTAACTTTTAAATAGTGTAATGCACCTTTTCACGCATAAGTAGGGGGGGATGCATGTAAAAAATGAAGTGTGATATGCTTGTAAATCTTTCTTTTAACTATTTGCAATATCTAACCATCATCATCATCATTATCATTTTGCAGCTAATTTATGCACAGTTGATATATGATTTCCACATCTTTGCTCAATCTTCTATTTGGACATTTTTTTGCAGTGGGTAGGAATTTAGAAACCGTGTGTTTTCTTAATTAAGCATGACCAAGCCATATAAATTATTTTAAAAATTTAATTAAAATTAATAAATTAACCCTGCTCTCAATTAATTGCCAGAATGCATTTGCATTTAATTATTTGTTTTGTTATATACTATTCATTTTTTAGCAGTGAAATACATATTTTCATGCATAAGTTTACGGCACTTAAGTGGTAAGTGTCAATACCAAACCTTGGGTGTTAGATACTGTACATAAGAATTGTCTGGTATATATGTAAACTTCCCTTTTTTATGTTTATTTTCTTGCTTATTCCATTGAAATGTTTGATTATTTCCAATATGTATATCAAAGTAATTCTGAACTCATGAATTATGTGAGTTTATGCTAATAATAACCTTTGATGCTAATTGTGGTTAGTAAATAAATTATAATAAAAATTTGTAACAGTGATAACAAGATGCAATCATCAATCAGGAGTATTTATATGGAGCTTGTGTGTTTTTATGCCATCTTTTCTTTTAGTTGTTTGGTTGGGGTTACATTTGCATGCATACCACAATGCTTTTGACTTTTAAAAGGTGAAACATTCTTTTTTATGCATAGAAAGAGTGGTATAAATATACAAATTAAGATTTAAGTGGTTAAATATGTAAATCCATATAAATTGAGTGATGTGTGTAAATCATTTTTATTTTTATTTTTTTGTTCTATGTTGTAACATAGTTTTCATCTATTATAAAGCATAAGAGATTGAAACAATGCATATAAAGTTATAAATAAGTATCTACTATCCAACAAAAATGTTTGGAGCCAATTTCTTAACAAACTTTGACCAACGCATCAATCAATGACATATATATATATATATATATATATATATATATATATATATATATATATATATATATTATTTGGGAAGGATGATTTCATATATGACCCCTTCAAGATTTGAAATCATAGATCTGGTGCCTCTTACTTCATTCACTTCCATTCCAAGCTTAACTGCTTCATTAATAACCATGTCATCCATTCTGCACATCAAAGCAACCATATGTCAGTTTCATCCACAAACATTTTACCTGCTGATAACAAATAAAGAAATTGCATTGTTAATCTAATGTTTGCCTATTTTTTGCAAAATATATCATGGAGATAGCTACAATTTTATGTTAGAAATATAAAAGTTTGAAGTCTTTTAAGCTGCAACTTAATAGGCCATGCCTAATAGACTGCTTTATCTGCGCCCTTAGACTTATAGTTAAGATGTCAACTGGATCCACGTCAATTAAGCAGAGTGAATGATTTGAAACTGATTTTATATTGTTGAGTCTAATTTTTTGTCCTATGAAGAAAAAATATCTAAAGTTCTATTTTTGATATCGAAATTGCAACAAAATAATTGTGTAAAGTATCATGTGAGGACTATTTAAGAGGCGCTTCCTTAAAAGTAATAAAAATAACCTATATCTTAAAGCATCATTAATATTAATTAATAAAACAACAATTTAGAAGTAGGTAATATGATCGACCGAATCAGATTTGTCTTTTTAATAAGAGATCTTTATCTTTGCTTATGCATTCTCTCTTACGAAAGCAATAGTAAGTCGTGCTTTTTTGCTCCAACTCGTAACTAAACTCTATGAGATGAGGGAGATTAAAATCTTCATCACTACTTGGATGGTAGGTTTTATCATTGTATTAGGTAGAGAATAATGCTCTTACACTTAAATGTCTCTTGTGAATGATAGAGCTTGAAGATTCTTCCAACATTTGAACTATAGGAATAGCTCTTAGAATTTTGTTACAGGATTTCCTTGATCATCTTTTGATCCTCTCCATTTTTGCAACGTTGCCCAATTATGATATATTGTTTGGTTAAATGATGTTAAATTTAAAGTTGTTTGTGGGTTATGCATAAGGCTTATTATCACTTACAATGCAAGAGAAAAGTAAAAAATCTGAGGAAAAAGAAGAGAAGAGGGAAAGAAAGAAAAGATTTAGAGTGATGGGTTTAAGTATTAAAGATTACATAAATTGGGCATATTTGTAAGTTCAAATTAGGCCGGGAGAAAGCTACTCATTCAACAACAACAACAACAATAACAAAACCTTTATCCTAATAAGTGGGGTCAGCTACATAAATCCTTTTTCTCCATTCCATCCTACTTAGTGCCATATTTTCATTTAATTCTAATAAATTAAGATTATTTTTATATAATGTGCCCAAGTCTTCCTAGGTCTATCTCTGCCTTTCTTAACACAAGTCGAATCTATCTACTCTTCTAATCGGATTATCAGATGGTTGACGGTTAATGTGACCAAACCATCTAAGACGCTCTCTAATTTTGTCCATTACTGGAGCTACATCAACCCTATCACAGATATATTCATTTCACATTTTGTCTCTTAAGTATAAAGCCACTCATCCACCTAATCATTCTCATCTCGGCAACATTGCGATACTTAAATAAGGAAAGTTGCATAGCAAGCCTCAATAATAGCTAATTATAAATTACATGAGGCGAACAATCTACTTATTATGATTAGCTAGAGTGGAGATGAATATAAATATGAAAGTTTGTGTGGTAAATATTTCAAATGCCCCTTTAACATCTATATATATATATATTAGAATGTGATCTTATTTCTCTAGTCATTCATCCATGCCTAACTGAAGATTTTAACATCTCTTCTCTAGCTATTCTCATTGTTATTAGTCTTCTCTTTTCTTCTATTTATTTCTCTAGTCTTTCATCCATGCCTAACTGAAGGTTTACATCAAGGATCGGCTTTAAGCCCATATCTTTTTGCTTATTTATGGATGGTCTTACTGGGCATTTACAAGAGGATGTACCTTAGTGTATGCTTTTTGCTATGATATCTTCCTCGTGGATAAGACGAGAGAAAAATCTCAGGAAAAACTTGAATTATGGAGGTCTATATTGGAGTCTAAAGGTCTTCGTTTGAGTAGAACTAAAACTGAATACATGGAATGTAATTTTAGTAATAGTAGACCTAGTGACAAAAGTGTAATTTTGGGTGATCAAATTATTAAAAGGTGTGAACGATTTAGATATCTCGGGTCCATGTTCAAAGCGATGGTGATATAGATGGGGATGTTAATAGTAGAATTCAGGTTGGTTGGTTGAAGTGGAGGAATGCGTCCGGCCTATTGTGTGATAGAAAAGTACCGCTTAGACTGAAAGGAAAATTTTATAAGATAGTGGTGAGAACTGCAATGCTCTATGGTGCTGAATGTTGGCCTTTAAAAGAGAAGAATAATGTTAACTGTTGCCGAGATGAGAATGATTAGGTGGATGAGTGGTTTTACACTTAGAGACAAAATGCGAAATGAATATATCCGTAATAGGGTTGGTGTTGCACCAGTGATGGATAAAATTAGAGAGAGTCGCCTTAGATGGTTTGGTTACATTAAACGTCGACCACCTGATGATCCGATTAGGAGAGTAGATGTTTTAGATACAACTTATGTTAAGAAAGACAGAGGTAGACCTAGGGAAACTTGGGCTTATTGCATAAAAAATGATCTTAATTTATTAGAATTAAACAAAAATTTGACACTAAATAGGACGCAATGGAGAAAAAGGATTCATGTAGCTGACCCCACTTAATGGGATTAAGGCTTTGTTGTTGTTTTGTCTCTATTATGTTATGCTGTCAAGCAATCAGGATTTGGATCCTAATCGAATCTTCTTAACTACAATTCATCACATGCAGCTGGGACCTCTTGGTAGAGCAGCCTCTTTGAAGGTGGTAAATCCTCGTAGGTCACGGGTTCAAATCCCCCTCTGGCCAGTTTATTGATAGTGAGGGCAGTCCTCGAATACTTAGGCACATGAAGGTAGCTGAGGCCTCGTATAGTAGCCTCCGATCATTATTTTTTTAAAAAAAATCGGTATTTGGTAGAGGCCCAAGTACCGATTCATTATGCGCTACAGCCCTATGATGGAGGCCTGATGTCGGGTGCCTATATATTCGAGAATCCCGCACCACGAGAAATCAAACCCGTGACCTGAGGAGACTTACAAAGAACCCCGCCAACCAATAGGCCATAGCTTGCGGCAGGCGCCCGTGCACAGACAGACAGACACACACATATATATATATATATATATTCTCCTTCAATAATAAAAATAATATAAGAGAACATTAATGAGAAATAAATTCACTTACATCTTAGCCCGAGAAACATAAGCCAGTATGAATTTGCAATTGCCCGCCCTAGAACGAAGAAGTACCTCCACAGTTCTAAAAAGTAGTGGAACACTAGACTGTTGAAAGCTTATGCAGTGTTAAGGATACTACAAATAATCTGCATTTACATACATACCATTCAATTCCTATTTAGTTACATGACTAACATTTAAACTCTACCTTTTTTTTACATTCATACCACCCAAATCTTTCATATCACAACACAAATACCATCACTTGAACTGCATGTTAAAATTAAATTTTAGGTGTTTGATATGTAAACACATAAGAAATGAGTGGTATAACATGAAATATTCCTATAAATAAGAGGGTTTCATAGGATATAAATATCTGCTCCCAGAATTAGATCAAATCCCTTGGGGTATTTGTGCAAAATCTGGCCCATCTGATCACAATTTCCCCATTCAAGCTTCTCAGCACTTATTCCTGCAAATCAATGAATTGATAATTCATGATTTATCTATACATTATTGCATGCAGAATATATTTTTTTTAATATTTTTTTAGTGGATTTTTATGTAATTATGTATTTCAGACCTAAATTTTATATTTACATATATAGCACCCAAATCTCTTAGATCGCATTGAAAACATCACTAACATTAAGGGCCCGTTCGGAACAACTTATAAGTGCGGTGGTGTTTTTGAAAATGCAGCCTAACCGTTTGGTTCAAGCATTTTTAAAAACGCTGCCCACCGCTTTTTGGTTTTTTACACTAAACGCAGGCCGCGGGTCGACCCCGCGGTCGACCCGCGGGCCACATTTTAGGATAAACTGCTTATCCTAAAACGCACAAGCTAAAATATTTAAGCATGGCATGATAAAGTTGGTTGATACCACTTACCAGAAGAAATCAGGTTTCCAGAACATAATTCCAGTTCTATATTCTGCTTCAGGATCTAAACAACCCAATCAATCAGCACATTAACATCAAAACCATCAAACAATTTATAATTTGCAACCAAATAAATCTGCATGCCTAGTATATATTTACAAACATACCACCCAATTCCTATATATTTACATATCTAATACTTCTAAACTTTACCTATTACATTTATACCACTCAAAACCTTTTTCATGCATTATTACGGTGGCATGTATGTAAAGATTGAAATTCAGGGTGTTAGATATGTAAATGCAATGGAATTGAGAAATTGCAGTTGTACCCACCTCCAAAACCTCGTCATTATGATCAGTTAACACCACCTCTCTGCAAAATCTGCTGCACAGAATCCCCGTAATCCCTGAGCAAAACAAAACAGTTCTCTAAACTTTTGCAGAAAAACCCATAACAATTCATAAAATTACAGAAAGATTAAATTACCGATTATCTTACCAACTCCAGAACCCAATTCAATTACGGAAATACCTTCAAGCAATTTTGAATTTTGTGAGAGATACTTGTTCAGCAGCACCGCACCTGGCCACACTAACTGCCCCGTCAGATCGTAGTCAGCTGCACAGAAATTATTTCTCTCAGTAAAACATTTGCAAGAAAAATTTACATATATACCACAGTTAGTTGTTATGTATTTACATATCTAACACCTATGTTTTCATATTTATATTCATAACCTATGCCTGAAAATGTGATGTGAATTTTGCTTGAATATCGCTCGAAAATCAGAAGAAATATTACATCAGGACTCCGCACGTAGAGCTACTTGCGGAGTCCAATAAAATGATTTCATGCGGAAGTGACAGAAAAATAAAAAAACGGCGCAGTAACACGGGAGAATATTCTCCCCGTGTTATTCTACATTATAAAATGTTATTGTGGTCGTTTTGATATGTTATTGTGTTATGAGAATATTTTCGGTATTATAATAACACAATAACACATCAATAATACATGAATAACATATAATAACACCTGAATAACGCGGAATAACATGGGGGGGATATTTCTTGTGATACTGGGCCGACAGGGGAATATTCCTCCCCCTCCGAGTTATTTAGGTGTTATTGTGTATTATTCATGTATTATTGTGTGTTATTGTGTTATGAGAATATTCTCTGTGTTATAATAACACAATAAAACGTCAATAACACATCAAAATCACCACAATAACACTTAATAATGCGGAATAACATGACAGGAATATTCTTTCGTGTTACTCCCGTATTACCGCGCCGTTTTTTTTTTTATTATTTTTCTGTACTTCCACGTGGAGTTATTTTATTGGACTCCGCACGTAGCTCTACGTGCGGAGTCCTGATGTAATATTTCTTCCGAAAATCAATTCAAAATCGAGTTGGATCGAGATCGGATCAAAGTAAACAAACTGAGTTATGAGCGAAAATTTTCGATTGAATTTTTTACGAGCTGATTTCAATTCATATATGAAACGGCTTGAAATGACTCAAGATTGGCTCATTGTATTTTTTATTTATGAAAATTGTAAATGTAATAGTAAACTGAATAAAACGAGTCACAGGTCAATTTCGAGCCGATTTTGAGCTGGAACGGATCCAAATGACTCAAATTGAGTCAGATAGCTTGAATTTTGAGCCGAACCAAGCCGATTCCGAGCTTAAACGGATCCGAATAATTCAATTAGAGTAGGCTCATTTCGATTCGAGCCGGACTGTGCTCGATTCAATTTCAAGCCAGCTCGGCTCAAAATTATAGATGGAATGTAAATATGAAAGTTTAAGGGTTAGATATGCAAATACACTAATATATCTGGACATAACAAAAAAGGATCTAACCCTAAAACTTAGGGTTTGAAAGAGTTTGGGAGCATACTGGAAGCGGAGGGAAGACAGAAGAGCTGAAGAACAGAATCGCCGAACTTGAAAGTGGTGAGCTCATAGCTGCGAAAAAATCGGCGCAAATTGAGGTTTGATTCGATGGATATAAGAATGGTTCGCAGCAGAAATTGAAGGAGAGGCGATTTTTTACTCTCTGTTGATGAACAATGAGTCGTCCAAGATGATATCGTCGTCGCCCTCTTCTTCCTTCATCTCAGCGCCTTCGTCACGTTAGGGATTATACTCCTTATTTGGTCATTTATAAAAAAAAAAATCATATTTAAATTATATATATATATATATATATATATATATATATATATATATATATATATATATATATATATATATATATATAATTTTATGTGTCTTGTTGATTTGCAACTTCGGCGTAAGTCCTCTCAGTCTCTGGTTCGATTCCATCTGACTCAAATTAACTCATATGAGGTGAACAAACACATGTTGTTCGTGTTTAACATATATAGAAATATATATAGTTGGATATATTTAGGGGTGTAAGTGATGTCGACAGTGATTAGTGACTGAATTTCAGCTCGAGTTCGATAAGAGGCTTGTGAACTGAGTTTGATGAACTAATAAGTCAAGTTCAAGCCAACCTCGACTCGAAGCCTGACGGACTCGACCCGTTGGCTCGGGAGCCGGCTCGAATAAAAAATGTTAGTAAGAAAATAAACTCAAGATTTTATCTTTAAGGTCTTGAAAATGTTTAAAGCTTTTATTCTATATTTAGTGATTTATTATTATTTTTTTTCTATTTATTCATTATATTTGTCGTCTTGTTATAAAGCCAGCTTAAATTAATATCACTTTATTTATTTTATAATAAAAAAGTCGGCTCAAATTCGTAGATTTAAGTTCGAGCTCGAGCTTGAACTCGATGAGGCTGGTCAAGCTGCAGTTCTAGTTGGGGGTGACTCGTGGTAGACATTTTTTATTTATAAGTTGAGTTAACTTGAGATATATTGTATACAATATTACATAAGAAAAAAAGAAAAAAAAATGCCTCTTAAAATAGCCGGGTACATGGCCCTATGTGCTTTATTTGCCTATATGGTGCTTGGACTAGTTGATGAAGTCTATCAAACTTGTTTTGGTGAACTAGCTATATGGTTTGTTGTGAACAACTATCCAAATTGATCTGTCAAATAGTATGACTAAAGTTATTTGGCCAAATTTAGTGGTCGAACATTTGGCCAAGCTATCTTGGTGACCATATCTAAGTCAAATTGTTTGGTCTGATTGTTTGTGTTGATTGACTGGTCAAATTAGTTGGTGACACAACTTGGCTTGAACATAGGGCCCGTTTAGGGAAGTTTATAAGTGCGGTGGCGCTTTTTAATACGCCGCCTAACCGTTTAGTTCGCGCGTCAGCGTTTAGATTTTTTAACACTAAACGCCGTAGGCCGCGGGTCGACCGCAGGGGTTTTTAATTATATTGTTGTGAATTAAAAAAAAAAAATTATACGTGTAGGAGAATTCACAGTGGAAGAGTAATGAATTACTGTCATAGTTTAGCACTAGAATTTAGAACACAAAGATAATAAATATGACAAGTAGAGATACCAGAGGTTTTTACGTGGAAAACTTGAAAAGAAAAAGAATCATAGGGTCCAACTCAGTTAACAATAATCCACTATAACTTGAAGAGTACATGTACATGCCTTTATCTCACATGCAGGAAAGAGTCACGCAACTACACTATACATTTGTAGGATGACTTATTGCACAGTAGTCGGGAGCAGTTGCAATTGTTGGAACTTTGATACATCATCTTTGAAGTATCATTGTGGGGTGTTCATGATGATATGTTGATTCGTGGAATGTTCAGATACTTCGTGGTGTTGGCTGCTACTCTGCACTTTATTTCGTTAATCCGCTACATTAGTCGTTATTGCACACAGTACCTTTTTACTTTGTAACAGTAGTCACTACTTCGCACAGGCTCCATTGCAGCGAGTAGAGGGCGGTTGAGGGTAGCCGACGACTGTTGGCGAGTGGTGGTCGACAGTCGTCTGCAGTGGCAGGAGCAGAAATGTTTGATTTTTAGTGCAGATTATTGGACTTCAGCTTATTCTCTTCTTGATCCTCCTCCAAACTCAAGTCTTCTTACCTTTCTATGAATGTGGTATGACTCTTTATATAGTGTAGTAGTGGCCTCACGTCAAATAAGGAAAGAATTCAGACTACTCTACATGATCACCCGGAGAGATCCTCTTGATATGATGGTGTTTTGCAGACATTTAAGTATCTTAACAACGTCAGAATTGAGTGATCTTTGACTAATTGGATATGTCTCATCGAGATGCTCAATTTGACTATAAGCTTGTAGATCTGGAATCCGTTTAGTCTTCCAGTTGAGCACTAGAAGCTTTCAAAAAAGGCTTACGATTTGATCTGGGCTTGATTTTACTTGGATTAAACCAACTTTAGTGTCAATGTGTGCGTCTTGTCGAGTTAGTCAATTTGATATAAGTTTGCTAAAATCAGAGTCCTGAATGACTTTTAAATTGTGTTTCAATATTTCCAACCCAAAAAATATTCTGAGATCTGTGCAAATCATCTCGAGAGTCGTTGATAAAATGCTATTGATGATGTATCAATATTGATGAATAATTTCATATATTTATATATTAACATTTAATTTACTTATATGATATTAAACCTTATGTATTAGAGTTTGAGCATTAAACATATATATAAATGAAAAGTATGTGTTATGCATGTAAATTCCCTTCTCATATTTATAAAATAGTTTCTTTTTTAAATGTATTAATTGGCTAAAAAATCTCGATTCATAATTTGGACATTCTTTCCATTTTATTTAAATGATATAGATAATAAACGCACTATTTTATTGTCAAATGATAAGATATTAGAATGATAAAATATAATAAGTACTTTAATTTTCATAGAATGCATACAAAATAGTTTAATATCTATGATATTTTATTAAAAAAATAAATTAAATAAAGACATTTATTTTAAAATTCACTATAAAATAATAACACTAGAATAGAATTATGCATTTACATTTTTTAATGCCTAAACTTTTATATTTGTATCTATATTTTTGATGGCGCGTCAAAAATATTATTATTGTATGATTAATAAATTTTTTATGGAGTTTGAATCTTGATGCATCTTTTTAATAAGAAATCTTCTAAATTCAAATTCATGATCATTAGGATCCCAATTTCATGACTTTATAGTCATACTGACCATCTCAACAAGACAAACTCAATGATATCAAAATTAATCAAGCTGACTCTGGTAAAGCCCAAATCAAACAGTTAATGTACAATTAGAGGTTTTGGATGTTATTTGAATAGTTAAATATACTCCAATTTTGATATATTTATAGTCAATTTAAGCGTCTTAACATGATGAATCCAACTAGCCCATGACTATTAAATTCTAAAGTCTTAATTATAATAAAAATTTTCTACAATTTTTAAAATAATTTGATATAAATAAATCCAACGTGTCAAAATATCATTTGTAGTATTAATCGCAGTGTTAATACCAGAAATTATAACTTAAGTAGGCATATGTTGAGTAACAGTATAAGCAACATGATATCATAAGTGCAAGAAAAGAATTTGAAAATTAAATTCAACTCTTTATCTATATCATTTTAAAATTTTCATTTCCCCTCCTTGTACAGGAACTTCTATTCATTTCTCCACTTGTTCATATTTTTCCTATGTTCTTTATGACCACACTTCCATTTATAATGCATAGATGAATAACATAAATCTGCCAAATCACAATCATCTGCAACTCCCCCATTTTTATCATTTCAACACATATATTGATACAAAAACATATAAATGCTAACAATTTGACATATCAAATATCACAACATGCTGTAGAAAGTGATGCATACTAGTAGACACAAGTAATAATGTAATTTACAAGAAAAATAAATTTACACACATCGACAAATAAAATTGGCAAAACCATTTATATGAATTGTCCATAATAATATTTCAAGTATTTCTTATTCTACAATAAATTTATCAGATGTAACATACGTGTTAAAATATACAAAATACTGTACAACACAATACACCAGAAAATAATTATTTTTATGTCGATATGTCCAATGTTGTCTAATCTATAACATATTAAAAGTTGTGCGGCGAAAATTTTATAAAAATCTTCGTAGATATGAATTTGTACAAAATTTTGACAAATAAAATATTAAAACTTTACGAAAAAGCAACAGATTGAAATCTGAAGTAGGTTAATCGTAGTCTACTTAGAGCTAGACAATTTTTTCAACTGATTCGAGGAACAAAATCGACTCTATGGCCCCGAAATGAACTTTCACTCTCTAGAAATCCTCCCGCTCTCTCTCTACAACTCACATGTTAGAGCAAACAAAAAAATGGAACTTTGGTGTATTGCTTTAGGATATTTATAAGAAAATATATTTTGCAAAAGAAGTACGAGCAGCTCCTGAAGTGGTTGTTGGCCTCCCAAACTCCGACCACTATCAGCAGTAGTGGCAGTCAGTCTAAGTTCAAGTTATGGGCGCGAACAGTGAGGAAGAATGAAGTCAAGATCTCTCGTGCTCTTGTGGGTGGCTTGAGCTAGTCACACCTGATTATTGCGAAACTTGTCACGTATCTTATTGCTGTATATGAGGAGGTTCACCATATGCGTGAATGCCAACAGAGAATTAAGAGGAGTATAACACGTCTAATGGAGATTATAGAAGATCGCCTGGACAATCGAACGATGACTGATGTAGTCGAGGAGGAGGAGTATGAGGAGGAGGATTAAAATAAGTTTTTATGTATTTTTAATTCATGAAATGTTGGGAATTATGTATGATGTAAACTTTTGATAATTTGAATCGTGATAGATTTTCTTTTTCATTAATGAGACTATTCAGAGCTTTGATCATTGATATGGCTGAATATAATATTGCTGTGATGTAGATTAAATGTTGTGTGCTGATTGTAGAAATGTAATTGATATATTATTATTATTATTTTTATTTTCGAGTTTTGCGTCGATTTTACGTCTGTTTTACGTCGAAAAATCCGACATGTCGTTTATCGAAATTATTCACCGTAATTTCGACCGTAATTCAACATTATTCTGTATTGCATAATGTTTTCAGACGCAAAATTCGACATATGTGTAGTCTGACTATGCGACGATATTAATTATTCACATCAGAATATTTCAACGTAAATTTACGAAATTAACATTACTGATCTCCGAATTACCCGCGGAAAAAATCAAGCATAAATATGATGAAAATCCGACGATAATTCTCAAATATCGTTGGATTTACATTCGATTTTCGTCTAGTTTGACCAACACAAATTAAAAATAGACAAAAACAGAAGTATTTATTATTATTATAACATATAAGCATTTTGATATAATAAAATAATTTTTATGTTTATTTCTATGCACCATAAATGCACCATAAATCAAAAATAATTTTTATGTTTATTTCTATTAAAATACTAAAAATAAATTATCTATTTAAAAGCACAATAATATTATTCTTTCTAAATTCAAAAAATATATATATTTTTTAATTTATTATAAATAATTAACGCGTTTTTTGAATAATTTATAATTTATTAGATTTTCTGATTATTATAATCCAAAATTTTCAAATTTAAACAATTTTACAATATTCATAAAAATCAAGCTCTGATTCAAAACCCCAACGGCTCTCTTCTCATCTCTCACCACTCCCACTCTTCCTCTCATCGAGCTTTCTCTCTCCCTCTCCTCCCCCTCTCTCTCTTTCGGCCAAAAACCATCGCCGTCGTCACCGAACCCTCGCGATACAGTCTCAATTGGAGGTAGCTGAGAACTCAACGACGGGATCGGGGCTTGCAGAGACCTCTGAAACTCTCATCTTATTCATCCTTTCGCTCCGCTTCTACCAGAAGCCATTGAGGAAGGTAAGCCAGTTCGAGCCATTCTTTCTCTTCGCTCGTCCCGGATTTATGATTTACTATATCCACCGATTCACAGGATTTAGTAAATCCCGGATTTATCGCGAATCGGCGTCATTTTGGGATTTACGGGAGCTCAGGAGTTACGGAGGCGTTTTTCGCCGTTTGGCAGGATTCAGCTTAAATTGAACTTAAATCTTGCGTAAATCCTGCTTAAAACCGGCTACCAAACAGCCCCTGCAGCTCGATTTTGGTAAGATAAGCTAACCTAACTTTGATGAGTTCACAGCTAGGTCAAAATCTCCCAAATTCTGTGAAACTCTTCTGATGGTTTTTTGTGACAGATTTCTAAATTTCACGAGCTGCAGAAGCTCATTCTTGAATCTGATTAAAGAGGGCATCTACATAAGTGATTATTTCAGATTTTCTCTTTGGGTTTAACGAGATGTCAACATCTAGAACACCTAGTACTCCAGGTTCCAAGATTGAAAGAACTCCGTCTTCTACTCCTGGGGGCACAAAAATTAAGAAGGATAAGATTTTAGTTACTATACGTCTGAGGCCCTTGAGTAGAAAAGAACAATCGCTAAAAGATCAGGTTGCCTGGGAATGTGCTGATGAACATACAATAGTATTGAATACGCCCAATCACGAGAGGTCAAGCTCATCAGCTTATACTTTTGGTAATATTAAATTTGTGCATTTTTTTTCTTATTTTTCCTTACATTTGGAAAGTATGGGGCTGTTTGGTATCCTAATTTAGGCAGGATTTAATCAAGATTTAGCTTAAATCCTGCCTAATAAAACTTTGGGATATTGAATTCTACTATTTCTCTAATCCCATTTTAGCTCTGTTATTGATTAAATCATACTATTTAGAGGATTTAATAAATTGAGGATTTATCCTTGTCACGGTTCTTAATTTCTGAAAAAAAAAAGGAGAGTAAAATAGTTTATGGGATTTAGCAAGATTTTGGGAATGGTTGGCTACAATTAGAATTTAACTCAAAAGGATCTAATAAATCTTGTAAGTCAAGACTTAGCAAACACTAGATGCATTAAATTGTAATTTTCTTTTTTTCTATGATAGATATTAAATTTAGTAAAATTCTAGTAAATATTTTTATAGCTATGTTCTAAGTACAGGATTTAAATGAAGTAGAAGTAGGAGCATAATGATGAGAAAAGTGTCAAATGAGCGAAAAAAATGGTCGGCATGATTAGCTTAAAATCTTCTCTAAATATTACAACCAAACAACCCCTTGATAGCTGTTATGCCAAACAATTTCCGAATTTTTAATCTCTCAAGATTTTCTAATTTTAAATTTATAGGATTTACTAAATCTTGAATAAATACTACACATAGCCAAACAGCCCCTTATATATTAAAGTTTACTGTTGTCATCAATGGAGAACTAGAAGTTGGGATTGCCAAATGAATTCCCAGTTTCTTCACTCTTTCAGATAAAGTATTCGGCCCTACATGTCCAACTGAGAGAGTATATGAAGAAGGAGCAAAGGAGGTTGCTTTATCAACCGTAAGAGGAATCAATGGTACATAAACTAACAATTCTCTATATTTACATTTTTTTATACCTACACATAGTTGTAGTAAATATACTTATTTTAGAAAAAAGTGTCAAAATGGTCACTTGACTCTATGGAGGTCATTTTAGTTACGGAGTCTATAAAAATATCAGATTAGTTCCCAGGTTCTTTTAAAGGTGGCTAAAATAGTCCTCAATTAAAAGATTTTGACTACTTATTTGACACTTTTATAGACTCTCGAAGTAAAATGGACCCCATAAAGAGGCAGGAGATTATTTTGGCACATTACTCGCTTATTTTCATATAGATTAGTACTAGAAAGGTTATGACAGTAAATTATGTGGATTCGGTTTATGCATTTCTCTACAGCTACAATATTTGCTTACGGGCAAACCAGCAGTGGGAAGACTTATACAATGAGAGGAATCATGGAGAATGCTGTAACTGACATTTACAAGCACATACAAAGTGTAAGCTTTATTGTCAAATTGAACCTTTCTGTTTCATGCATTCATGTCTTATCTCATAGCGAAGTTTTGAATGTTGTGTATTGTTCAGAATCCAGGAAGGAAATTCTTTATCAGGATTTCAGCTTTGGAGATATATAATGAGGTTGTGAGAGATCTGTTGAAGCCAGATTCCGGTCCTCTAAGGCTTTTAGATGATCCTGAGGTGACTAACATTAATCAACAAATTATATGTTACCACAGCTTTTTACACATCTTCGTTTAATATTTGATGTATATTTGCATTGGGGCATTTAGACATATCCCGCACAATTCTTATGTATTTACATAGCTAACACCTAGACATTCCTATTTACACACAAAGCACTCAAATCTTTAATATCACATCAAAAACAGCACTCCCACTTTTTAAAAGTAAAATACACTTTTTCATGCATAGGTTTAAAGTACCAAAGTGCAGTGTATGTAAACATGAAAGTTTAGGTGTGAGATATGTGAATACATTAGAATTGTATGCTAGTATGTAAATTTCCCATTTGTATTTGGTTATTTACTTTTTAATTTATGTATATTTAGAAAGGAACCATTGTTGAGAAACTAGAGGAAGAAACTGCAAAAGATAGTGAGCACTTGAGGCATCTGATAGGCATTTGTGAAGGTAGTGTTAAATTTGAGATGTTTTTCCATGAATTTTAATTCTGTGCATCTTGTTTTATATCATTTACACTTTTCTCTATATTTGTATTATTAATAATCATGCTTTACTTTTATTTTACAGCGCAGAGACAAGTTGGAGAGACTGCATTGAATGATACTAGTTCAAGATCTCACCAAATAATTAGACTGGTATAAGTGATGTTTATTCTTAGGGGCATTTACATGCATACCACCCAATTCTTATGTATTTACCTATCTAACACCTAAACATAACTTTTTTACATTTATACCACCCAAATCTTTCATATTTCTTAGGGGCATTTACATGCATACCACCCAATTCTTATGTATTTACCTATCTAACACCTAAACTTAACTTTTTTACATTTATACCACCCAAATCTTTCATATTTCTTAGGGGCATTTACATGCATACCACCCAATTCTTATGTATTTACCTAACACCTAAACTTTTTTACATTTATACCACCCAAACTTTCATATTTCTTAAAAATACCACCGTTTTAATTGTTTAAATTTGAAATAGGGCTTTTCATGCATACCTATTTTTATAGTTTTACATATCTAATTCCTATACTTAAGCCTTTACATTTATACCACCCAAATCTTTCATATTCCATAAAAAAATACCACCATTTTAACTTTTAAAATGTGAAATACGGCTTTTCATGCATAGGTAAGGTGGCATGTATGTTAAAATTAAAGTTTAGGTGTTATATATGTAAATACATAGTAATCCAGTGGTACGTATGTAATTCTTCCTTATTCTTATCGTTTTATTGTATTTTGATGGTGGTTGTTGCTAACTATTTCAATCCTTGGTTTGGGTTCAGACAATTGAGAGCAGCCTCCATGAGGATTCAGGTTGTGTGAAGTCTTATGTGGCTAATTTGGTAAGCCTGTCATTGTACTCTATTAAGCAGATCAACTTTTTAGTTTTGTTGATATCATAATCATTAGGGGCATTTACATACATATCACCCAATTCTTATGTATTTACATATCTAACACCTAAGCTTTGCTTTTTGCATATACCACCTAAAATTTTCATATCACATCTAAAGTACCACTATTTTAACTTCTAAAAAGTAAAATACACCATTGCATATACCACCTAAATATCAAAAAATTGAAATTTAAGTATTAGATATGTAAATATATAAGAATTGAGTGTTATGGAAGTAAATATTTCTAATTATTATTAGTTTGCTGCAGAATTTTGTGGACCTTGCAGGAAGTGAGAGAGCTTCACAGACAAATGCTGAGGGTGCTAGGCTAAAAGAAGGCTGCCATATAAATCTTAGCCTCCTGACATTGACAACTGTTATAAGAAAGTTGAGGTCAGGTTTTGCCTATGGTTTCATGAATTTGCATTATGGGCTTATTTTGTTTTAATTTATAAAACGTATTTTATAAAATGGTGTTTTGTTTGCACTCATTTTGATTACGAAAAGTAGAATCATTACTTTAATGGGACTTCAGGGAAGCATTGGGTGTATGAAAATAATTTTGGTTTCTAAAAACTTCCTACCAAATGATGACTTTGAGAAACTTTATTGTTTTTCAAACATATTCATTGTTGTTTTCTCCTGATTTGCATTTTGTTGTGTTGATGGTGTTGCTTAGTAAAATCATGTATCGTACATAAAAAATGTGTTGGCGTTGATCTTTAGGAGATCTGACGCTCCAGAGGAGAAGTGCACAACTAGGATGGGCCCACCGTCTAAAGAACATGAGAACCACATGGGTGTGATTCACGGACAAATCAGGATTAAACATTCTATAATGTGCGGTAAGTGTGAATCATTTCATAGACAGGAAGAAGAAACCTACAACAGGGACACCGACAACATTAAATGTACCAGAGAGTTTGAGAACCAACAGATCCAGGAGCTAAAGGATTAAATATTGGGTGTCCGACGTGCTGGTTCAGCTGTTCAGGGAAGATAAAGTACCATTCAGAGGAAGGGCTGATGCCCAAAGGCCAAAGAGACCCCTAGGCCCTGGAAAGAGAAGGTGATTCCAAGTACTTCGATAGTTCTTGGTCGGTACCGATCGACCGACATCAGTTGGGGTGCACTGAGGTGTCTGACAGCCCAAGCATGCATTCTTTCTGTAAATCTTTAAGGTCGAGCTCCCATAGAAGCTCAAAAATCCCATCATTGGGGTCCTACAAGGGCATAACCAATCGGATTGACCATATAGTCTCGTTCAAATCAATTATGTGTTTGTTAAGGATCACCAACGTGCTAAATGTCGTCTCTTCTTTACTACGTTGAGTCAACCCTCGGGTGATTCAATGCATTACCGTAGGAAGTGATCGCATCGTTCGTTGATTTCAAGCGAATTTCCGTGGTGCGGTTTGCTAATGTCCAAATGCCTCAGAAAAGCTCATAGACCCTTCTACGGATTCGACAAGGACAGAATGAAAGCCTTTGTTGTTCATCACCTGCTTCCAGAAAATGAAGTTAGAAGTGCGAGACCTGGAGCTCGCAGTAGCTCATGCCTCTCTAACTCAAGGGCTGAAGGAACGATCATTATGGTATTCGTTGGGTCTACAGCTACCGAAGATGTTGGCTGAGTTGTTGGACCTGGTCAACAACCACATATCAACCGAGGAGTATAACTCCAATCCCGTTTCCTCCATAACAGGGCCCTCCAAGACGAAGGGTGGAGATCGAGGCATGATTCACGCCCTTTCACCAGCTCGAGCTACGAAGACAGTCTGCCGCCCCGAGACCACAACATTATCAATAGAACATACCATCAAGGGAGTCAGTCCCAGTATCCTCCAGTGACCAGCTCAGTAGAATGAGCACCCGTTGCCTAACAGCGCTGTATCCAAGACAACATCATTGAGGGTTTCAATGTCCAAGATAGTAGATGTCATCCAATGTAAAGATTATTTCCAGAGAGCCCGCTGATGAAACTGGAGTTTATCTTCGAGATCCCAAGAAGTATTATGCCTGCTATCGGAACCATGGGCACGACACAGAGGAATGCCAATACCTCTGGGGCCTCCAGGGCCTGATCGAAGAGCTGATCATTGTCGGGAAACTTAAGAAGTTTGTGGCTTCAGGAGAAACGACCCAACGATAGAGGAAATCTCCCATAGAAGAAATATCAAACGAGGCCAGTCCAAGCCCATGCAATCCACATCGCTGACATAGTCAATCCGATTGGTTATTGCCGCCATAGCCTTCACTAGAGCCAACTCAAAGAGATTTCGGTAAAGAAAATTATGTGCAGCCACACTCGCTACCAAACGTAGCTCACATCCCCCCATAGCCTTTCACCAATGAAGATCTGCACCCGAGGGGTAATCCCTATAATGATGCCATTGTCGTCACTGAATTGATCAACAACTATCATATTGGTAGCATCCTCATCTAAATTGGCAGTTCTGTGAACATACTGTCCAATTCATTGTTTGATAAGATGGCTCTCGGCAATGACCTACCGATCGCGGTGGCAGGCCCGCTCTATGGTTTTTCTGGTAAGAGGAAAGAAGCATTAGGAACCATCGCTCTTTGTTAGACACTTGGAGAGAGAGAAGTAATTTACCAACATGGAGGATTTTCTAGTAGTTGACTTGCCATACACTTACAACGTTAACTTTAGTCGCTCCTTGCTCAACTCCTGCAAAGCCTTCGCCTTAACTTATCATTTAGTAGTGAAGTTCCCGGGCGATGCGGAGGTCATCATTGTCGAAGGAGATCTTGAATAGTCTTTCAATTGTTACCTCTGGGTATTCGAAAGCATCGAGCAAGAGCCGCTTGAGCTTGACAATCTGCGCGGAGAGAGTCTTGACACTAGAGAAACCACCCATCAGATCCCGACTACCAAGGTCGAGACTGGTAAATTTTTATAATAAGTGAATCTTTTAATACAGAGTCATCGATCGTCACTCTAGTCCAACTGATCCAGGAGGAGGTTCAGAAGTTAGTGGAGGTCAATTACATCCGAGAGGTCTAGTACCTCATGTGGGTGAACATGGTCAGGGTGCACAGGTGAAACAATAAATGAAGGACAACTACTCCTTGCCTTGGATCGACGCTCTCATGGATGCAGCAGTCAGCTATTCCGTGATGAGCTTCCTTAACGCATTTTCCGGCTACCACCAGATCAAAATTCACCAAACCCATGTATAGAGTGACACGTCACCACTAGCGAGGGAGTGTACTATTATAATATAGCGCTCTTTGGGCAAAAAAATGTTGAAGCTACCTAACAGTAGGTGAGGGATGTAATCTTTGTGAAATATAAAAATATATATATATTGAGGTGTTTGTAGATGATATTTTGGTGAAAAGCAAAACGCCCGAGCAACACTTAAAAGATCTACAAGAAACTTTTAAAACACCAAAAAGATTTAATATGAGGCTCAATCTGCTCAAGTGCACTATAGAGGCATTCATAGACAAATATTTAGGCTACGTCCAAACCCAGAGGGAATAAAGAAAATCCAAAAAAGTGCAGACACAGATCAATATGTCGTCTTGCTCGAAACACCAAGGAAGTTCAAAAGCTAACTAACCGTATTGTAGACCTAAGTTGATTCGACTCAAAATTAGGCGGTAAATGTTCTGCCTTCTTGAAAACCTTGAGGCGAGCAAAGAATTTCGTTTGGTCAGATGAATGGGAACAAGCGTTTAGAAAGCCGAAGGACTTTCTAGCATTGTTGCCACTTCTCCAGAGCCCCAAGCCGAATGAAGAGGCTCTCTCTATACTTAGGACTGAAGCCATTAACTCGGTTGTAGTCCGAGAAGAGCTAGAGAAGCAATTCCCAATTTACGATGTTAGCTGAGTCTTCCGAGATGCTAAGCTTTAACATTTGCTCTCATTATTTCAGCAAAACATGTTGATGAATTCTCATGAAGATGTGAAAAATGTCAGAAATACGCACCACCACAGCACCAGTCGGCTCACAAACTACAACCCGTCATCATCTCATGGTCTTTGAGTGTTTGGGTGCTCCACTTCCTTAACCATTTCCCCCGTCATGAGGCCAACACAAATTTATGTTTGTTGTTGCAGATTGCTTTTTTAAGCGGATTGAAGCTCTGCTCACTTGGATAACTGACAAAGTCGTTTGAAACTTCACTAGGATTGATCTAATTTGTCAATATATTCTTCTTTGGAACAATTTGAACTGTAGATACATATAATTTTAGATTCCCATAAAATAACTCTCGAGGCTATAAGTGTATAACCTTTTTATTCCACTTCTCATATTCGGTTGAATGTATCTGATAAACAAGTCTGTCGGGATCAATATACTCTGGAACGAGTTCTATGGCGGACTGGACCACATTGAAGTATAACTACTCATGAGAGGTCTCTTCTTATTCTTCTTCTCTAAGAAAACCTAAATCCCATTGTAGGATGTTCTTTCATCCAAAAATCCTAAGATAATTGCTAATGTTGTGATTTCATCCATCATATCCGATCATCTATCGATGGTACACTATTGAATTATTTTTAACACCCAAATTTTGATTTTAACATCTTTCAGGAGTGGCACAAAAGAATTCCATCTCTGACTTGTTGGAGCTCCCACGGTAGGAACAACTCAAGAAGTAGACTATATCTAAAAAGTCTGAAATTTTCTTATCCAGGGTTTTCATGTGTTTGATGTTGGTTCCTTGAACTTAAGAACGACTTAGACCACCATTGTTAATTTGGATGGAGTCTTTCTCATGAACTGAGCTTGAACTACGTTCTTTACCCCTTCATTAGCTGGAATCTGGTACTCCTCATCTCTGTCCTCACATTCTTTAACTTGTACTGTGTCATTACTTGCTTTTTCAACTGCTCCCTTATCATTGAAAGAGATATTCTCCTAGTTGAGCAATATAATTCTATATGCTCAAATTTGTGACACTTGAAACACTTTTTGGTGTGACTCATTTGGAAATGGGGATTGGTTCCACTTATTCTCCACTCTAAACTATTGTATTCTCAGGTGGGGTCGGCTTGGATGTTCCATTGGGTGCACTCTTGTTGCTTGATTTTAAGATTGAACTCTACCTGTGAGATATGACCGTCACTCTGTGAGGTTGTTTCTCCACTTTTGAAGCTATGTCTGAAAATCTTGTCCGTAATGAATTGGTAGGTAATGGCGATGCATCTCTCATTTCATCTTAGACCAAGTAGTTATTCTACTCTTCCCTTCTCGCCGTCAAAGAATATTCAAGTTCTCCCACAAAAAAGATGCACTCCTCCTTAACTTGTTGGCTGCTAGTTTCACCATTCGTCCACGTACTCAAAGACACTTTTCACTATCCCGAGCCACTCAATTAACTTGTTCGGATTGTGTGGCCATCAAAATATGACAAATCAACCTTTACTTCAAAATATTAGCTTCTCGAATATTTCATGCCAAATTTTCGGAATAGTAGATCTTCATCTTTGGAGTATGATATGGTGGAAGGGATTCGCTGCATCATTTACATTTGATGAATCACTGTTTTGGTTACGTTTGAACCTTCCAAATTGTCTCCTCTCGAAGGCGGCAAATCTATGTTGTAGTTTGAAATTTTCCCTAGAATGCTTCTAGACAACTCTTTGTGAATTTCTCATAAGCTGCATCGTTTCATTTTACCTCGATCAGGTTTACGACTATTGTCTCTTAGGTGGAATGCTAGGGTTTAGATGTGGGTAGGTGGGGATAGCGTTTGTTGGTGTGCTGTCGGGTGGGAAAGAAAATTTTGAGTTAGGTAGTTTGGGGGTGGGGGGGTAGGTAAGCCTAGGATAGAATTAAGGTTAGACTAGCTCTAATACCAAATGATATCAAAGTTAACTCAAACAATAACGGAAAAGCAATATATTATTACTAAAAGCAAATAGAAAATTATAACCAACACACTGAAACGGGAAATAACAATAGACTATACACAAAGTCAACTAGAGGTCGATCCAACGATGGTGGCAGTCGGCTAGGTGGGCTAAATGGGTAGTTTGGGGTGTTGGAGGGTGGTGGTTACAACAGATAAGGTTTCAGGGAGGAATGTGGTAGGGATTTTGGGTGGCTAGAAGAGCAATAAAACAACAAAGGGAAGGAGTCGTGGGGCTGCAAAAGCAATTTTGGATGGCTGGACAGTGGTAGAATATCACGGGAAGGAGGTGGGGCTGCGGCAACGATGTCGTATGGTTAGACAACATTGTTGTTTTCCGGATGGCGACAATGAGGAATTGCGATTGGAAGTGATGCAGGAAGGGTGTGGAAGGGTGGAGGTCGCAGCAAGGTCGAGAATGGGAGAACTGCAGTAAAAAGCATGAACAGCTTCAGTTCTTGGGGCGGCTACAGCATGGAAGGACGATTATGGAGCGGCGAGTAGCGATGGAGGAAGGATAAATAATCACCTCTGGAGCGAGATAAAGTCAGAGCACCACTCGACCCTTGGATATAATCACCACCTCGAGAGTAAGATACAGTGGATACAACCCTCAAAGGGAAAATTTGAGACTCCGACGGCTGTCTCAACAAAAAACACACCAAAACTGAAAACTTAAAATATGAAAAATAAATATATAAACTCTAGATAACTAGGATTGGGTCCCTCTGTAAAAAGGAAGTGCCAAACCCATCATGGAAGAGACGGTCGACTCTCCTAGGTTTGGAGCGTGGAAGACTGCAGCGCCTACGAGCGGAGATGCGATCCCACATCCCTTTTGATGCTCGCATCAACTCTAGAGGGCGGTGAGACATGGAATTGGTGAATGAAGAGAACATTAAGTATGGAAGAAGATAATATTTGGAAGGAAGAGCTTTTATATTCATTAATCTCTTTTGAATCATTGTTATAGCATATTTATGTCACTATAATCACGATTTGACATATCCTTACCATCCCATAATCATATAGATTTCTTTTGTGGTTTAGTACCCATTCTCTATATTAACCGAAGGAAACACTGCCACCTATTGCCAGAATAAATTGAAATGATATTTTTTTCTATGATTATGAAATTATGTAAATTTTGTTTTGTTTTGTTTTGTTTTTTTTTTTTTTTTCTTAGGTCTTCTTTTATGTGTTCTTATTCTTCCATTTTTTTTCTGTTTTGATGTTTGCATTTGGTTTTGCCTAATTCCCAGCACAGCTTACATCCCTTCTTAGTTTAGCTGAATCGGATTTGTTGAACATTCAAAATTTCCTTTTGATACAATCTATTTTACTAATTTCAGTGATGGAAAAAGGTTCGGCCATATTCCTTACAGACAATCAAAGCTGACACGAATACTACAGCTTTCTCTTGAAGGAAATGCCAGAACTGCCATTATTTGCACCATGAGTCCTGCCCTTAGCCATGTAGAGCAATCTCGTAGCACACTCTCCTTTGCTTCTTGTGCAAAAGAAATTACAAATTCTGCACAGGTTAATGTGGTGAGTTCATATTACAACTCATTTTGCAAATTCATCCTCCTCCTCTACTCTTAAAGCATTTATGCCCAATTTTCAGCTTTTGATTCAAATTTTTTTATCAGATTATATCTGATAAACAGTTAGTGAAGCAACTGCAGAGAGAGGTTGCCAGACTTGAGGCGGAACTGCATAGTTCAGATCCTTCTGCTTCTTCAAACACAGATGTGGTTTTGTTGGAGAAAGAAATGCAGATTAAGAAGGTAGAAGATATGGCATTCTTCTTCAATTTGTACTTTGGTTTTCTCTGGTATTTTCTGTTGGAAAGGGAGAAATGATTTAAATTAGGGGCATTCAAAATCTAACACCTAAACATTCATATTTACATGAATCAAAAAAATACTATTACTAGGATTTAGCCATGAATTTAATCTAATCAAGCAAAACACCAAAAAAATAAAAATTAAATTCAACGCTCCATTAAATCCAATTTTATTGTGTTTCATCTTTCTCTTACCGCGTTCCGTCATTTTTAGGATGTAAATCCAATCTTAGTAAATCCGATTGCGAGCCAGATTTATTCGGCTGTTGCTTTTGAGCTCTTCCGTCATACCGTTGATCTGATAAATCCTATTTAACATAAATCTAAGTTGCAGCCAAACACCACCTTAAAACTTTAACATTACATCGAAAATACCGGTATAACTATCTTTTTTTAAGTGAAATACACCTTTTTATGCATAGATTTTATGACACCGAGATGTGATAATTATAAATATCAAAACTTTAGGTGTTAGATAATGTGAATACATAAGAATTATGTGGCATGTATGTAAATTTCCTTTTAAATTAGAGAGTGTGAATGAATGAAAGAAAACAAAACGAATAAAAACACATCAAAAATCTTTATGCAGGTTGGCTCAATTTAAGTTTAGTTCCTATTGTTGTAATAGCAGGCTTTTTTGAAAAGATTAATGATAATCAAGAATTTATGGGGCAAATATGTGACCTTTCTTTTACTATGCTTTTTCTGACCGTTCTTTTACCATTGCAGGGTTTGCTATAATGATTTTGATGAAGATTTTATTTTATAAGAAAATCTTTGCATTTTTTTTCTGATCTCTCTTATATAAAAACGCAAATTATGTGTGAACTCGTTGTTATGAAAATTATGATAATGAATATTGCAAGTAATCCACAAACGCACTCTTTTTCTTTGTTTTCTATTTTTCAACAGATGGAAATAGAAATGGAAAAGCTGAAGCAGGAAAGGGATCTTGTAAAGGCCCAGTTTGATGAACTACATAGGAAGATGGAGCAGGAAAAACTCGTAAGCAAACTCCTGTTAAATTCTATTTATAAAGCATTTTTTTTTTTTCAAAAGAGTCCGCACTCTTTGTCGGTGCGGTCTTTTTTAGTCCTAGGATTTATAAAATTGTCAATTTAGTCTCTTGACTTTTTTAATATCGAATGAAATAGTCTCTATTAAAGACTATTTCAACCCAAATTTTAGAATTTGGATATAAATTTGACATTTTTATACTTCAATATTACTTCATGTAAACAGTTGGGGACGATTTGGACACTTTTCTTTCTTTTTTCATCACTTTTGTCACTCTTAGGGGCTTCTTCCATTTGAATCCTCGCCTCGCCGGGTGGCCAAATGTCTCACCTTTTCTGGCCAACCAAGAAACCCACTAAGGCAGTCATCCACTGTGCCATCCATGTTAGTAAACGAAATCCGAAAGCTGGAGCAACTCCAAGTTTTACTCGGAGAGGAGGCAAATAAAGCCTTGGAAGTTCTCCAGAAAGAGGTGGCCTGCCATCGGCTTGGTAACCAAGATGCTGCACAAACCATTGCTAAACTTCAAGCTGAAATAAAAGAGGTGAGATCCTTTAGATCTCTAACAACCGAAGCGTTCGTTAAACCTGTGGTAGACAACCATAAGGCTGCCACAAACCTCAAAGAAGAGATTACCAGACTACACTCACAAGGCAACACCATTGCGAATCTGGAGGAACAGCTCGAAAATGTTCAGAAGTCCTTAGATAAGCTCGTTATGTCTCTTCCTAACTATAATCCGTCTCGCAAAATTAGTCCGAAATCATCGAAGACAATGTATAAGAAGCGAAGGATGGTTCCTCTGACCTCTACCGGCAATGTGAACCTTCCACATCTCCTAAGATCTCCCTGTTCGCCTCTGTCGTCTTCTTCATCTAGAATGGCGATGGAGTCGGAGATCGAAAACATGAACCCGGATGAGAGTCATTCTGAATCTCCAATGGCCGCTGCATCGAAGAGCGAAGATAGCGAAGATGTGTCTTCGAGGGAAGGAACACCAGGCCACCAACGGTCGAACTCTGTGAACATGAAGAAGATGCAGAAGATGTTTCAGAATGCGGCGGAAGAGAATGTGAGGAGCATAAAAGCTTATGTCACTGAGCTGAAAGAAAGAGTCGCCAAGCTGCAGTATCAAAAGCAGCTTCTAGTATGCCAGGTCTGTTCTCCATATCAAACCTTTTTTATTAGAGGCATTTACATTCATACCACTCAATTCCTATGTATTTACATATCTAACACCTAAACCTTACTTTTTACTTTCTAACTGCTGAATCTTTCATATCACATAAGAACTACCAACATTTTAAGTTATAAAAGTGAATTACACTTTTACATGCTTAGGTCAGGAGGTATGTATGTCAATCTTTCTTTTATTATTAGGCATTGCATAAGGATGTAAATGAACTGAGTTTGATTCAGTATTTTGTTGTTCAAACTCATTCATTTATTTTCTTGTTGAGTTTGTGTTGAGTTTATTTATTAGTTTTGTTAAGGAGTCCAGAGTTATAATTGAGTTTTAATTGTTCCTAATTATTTAATTGTTTTGTACTAATGATTTGAACATATTTTTATTAAGATTTAATTGATTTTAATTAAAATTTGCATAATTTTAATTAAGTTGTTTGGTGAAGCTCTACTATTACCAGGAAAAGCTGGTAATCTATATATTTATTTGTTATTCATCATACTTATAATGGTATGCATAATTTATAAAGTGCATAAGATATGGAAAATTTTAGACAAAAATAATAACAAGTTATCGAGTAAGTGATTAACTCATCATTAAACTAGTATTTTATTGAGTTTTTTGGGGACTGCTTATTAAAAAATTGAATGATTTACATACATACCATAGAATTCATATGTATTTACATATCTATCTCTTAAACTCCAATTTTTAAATACGTGTCACCTTACCTATGCATGAAAAGCTGCATTTCACTTTTTAAAAGTTTAAATGATGGCAATTTATATGTGATATGAAAGATTTGGGTTGTATAAGTGTAGAAATAAAAGTTTAGGCATTAGATATATAAATACATAGGAAATGGGTGCTTTATATTTAAATGTCCCTGAAAGATGAACGGATATGCATTCAAGACCATAAACTATTCATTTATATGATAAACTTCTAAGATCTTTTTCAAACTTGTTCAATTATGTAAACATATGAACATAAATATGTGTTATTTGAATTAACATCGAAAATTTTATTTGTTCGTTAGGTTTTGGAGTTGGAGTCGAACGAAAATGCTGGCTATGATGAGGCTTCCGAGGCTGACGAAAGCCTCAACGAGTTTCATAAATCCCCGGCAACCTGGAAATCTATTTTTGAGGAACAAATGCAACAAATCATAGAATTGTGGGATGTTTGCCATGTATCTTTAGTACACAGAACACAATTTTATCTACTATTCAAAGGCGATCAAGCTGACCAAATTTATATTGAGGTGGAGCTCAGGAGGCTAAATTGGATGCAGAAACACTTCGCTGCTGTTGGGGATCCTCACTCTGCACATTCAGGAGATGAACTCTCTCTTTCTCTATCATCCAAGTAAGATGAGACTTGAACTGAATAAACCAATTCTTATGCATTACATATCTAACACCAAATTTTTATTTCGTATATTTATACCAATCAAATCTTTCATATCACATAAAAAATACTATCATTTTGACCTTTAAAAAGTGAAATGCACATTTTCATGCATAGAGATGACGGCATATATGTAAAAATTGAAGTTTAGGTGTTAGATATGTAAACACATAAAGATGCTATGTATGTAAATCTTCATATCACCAACTTACTATGTATATACATATCTAACACCTAATCTTTTCTTTTTTACATTTATACTATTCAAATCTTTCATGTCACATAAAAAGCACCATCATTTTAACTTTTAAAAAGGATATACAGCTTTTCATGCATAAGGAAGGTGTATTGAGTGTAAAAGTTAAAGCTAAGATGTTACACATGCAAATTTATCAGAATTGAGTGGTTTGTATGTAAATTATCCAATATATAATTTTGCTTTTAGCTAGAAACTCACAAATTTCTTCTCTAACCGCAGCATGAAGGCACTGAGACAAGAAAGGGAGTTTCTCTCTAAAAGAATGAATGCGAGACTGACGGAGGAAGAACGAGAGAGGCTGTACACCAAATGGCAGGTTCCATTAGTTGGGAAACAAAGAAAGCTTCAGTTGGTGAACAAACTATGGACAGATCCTAAGGACAAAACCCATATAGAAGAGAGTGCAGACATTGTTGCCAGGTTAGTAGGGTTTTGTGAGGGTGAAAATGTGGCCAAGGAGATGTTCGAACTGAACTTCGCCTTGCCGGAGAACAAGAAGCCATGGCTTCTCGGCTGGCAACCCATTTCAAACCTTCTGGGACTTTAACTGGGAGGTGGAAGAACATTTTTATAGAAGTTGTTATCTTTTGATTGTTTGTAGTATATTCATTCATTAGAGATCAATTAGGCTAAGGATCTATTGCTTGAGATATGATGTGTGGAGGAGGGCTATTTTGTAAGCATTTATGTGGTTGATGGTAGTGAGAAAAGAAGGATTTTGATATGTTTGAATCGATGGTTGTTTGTGTTTGGCTCGAATGTTAAGTGAGACGTTGTAGTAAACGAGTCAAGTATGAATAAAAGATGGTTTGATTATTTTTCGTCATGTAAGGGATGTGAAATTAGGTTTGTTGTTTCAAAATGATTTAATAGTTGTTGTGTTTGACACGATATTGCTAAATTCGGTTATTCGTCGACTCGCTGAAAGTAAGAGCTAATTTTGTTTGCCTTAGATTCGATTCAATAAAATATCTTTAAATGAGAACTTTATCCAACAAATAACAAGGATAGACAAAACTAGAGTTCTAAATAATTGAAACTCATTTTGACCTTTTAAAATTGTCTTAAACATCGAATTGATTCAATGACGAGAATGTTAAAATTCATTTATATAAATAATATGCTTCTGACCATTGATTTGATCTCATTTATCATTGATTTTGAAATCTTCTAAACATTTTTTCCTCTTCAATTGATGGTGTATGCTTTTCTTAAGAGAGATAGGCTTAAGGATCTCAAACTTAAATTAAATTTGTTTTATTTTTGCCAATCACTGAAAAAATTAAATTTGGAAATTATTATAACCACTCCTAATATAATTTGGACTATATTAATTAATATTTTTCGTTAAAGAATTAATTTCTCGTAACTAATTATTAAGTTACGGGAGCCAACATTCTCTCACTTGATCCAAATTATATATCATATTAAGAAATAAATTCATGGATAACGATGATAAGTTTTCTGAAATTGAGTATTATCTTTCATGTATCATGATGATTATATTTCTTATACACAAATACATATTTTTAATGAATAAACCCATATTTATTTTAGGTCCAATTTAATGAGATTTTTCATACCAAGAAAACGTATACACATAAATAACCAAAATATGAAAACATCACAACCAAATAGAGTTTCACTAATAATATTCATCATTATATTGAAATCAACCAAAATAACCGAGGCCCATATGGTCTACATGATCCTTAAACTTTTGTGGTGGCATGTCTTTAGTAAAAGGCTCTTACTATCATCAATTCAGTGCTCATGTGCTCAATGGACATTATATTTTCCTTAACATGTTCTATTATGGCTAAGTATTTAATATGTTTTCTTCGACTATCGCTTTTGCCGTTCTTAGCCAAAAACATTGTAGTTGAATTGCCACAATATATCCTCAATGGTCTAGAAATAGAATCTAAATGGCTAGGACAAGGTATAAAAACTCTTCAATCATGCACCATGCAATGTAGCCTCAAAACAAGACACAAACTCAACCTTCATAGTAGAAGTAGCAACTAAAGTCTATTTTGCACTCCTCCAAGATAGAGCTCCACCAACAAACATGAAGATGTATCCATATGTTGATTTGAGAATCATCACACCCAGAAAATTCAAAATTATAATACTCAGCCACCTCCAAACTATCAGCCCGTCTATATATAAGCATGTAATATTTGGTATCTTGAAGATACCTCATCACCTTTTTGGCAACTCACCATTAATATATGTGTGAATTACTCTGATATCTTCATAACATTTCAACTACAAATTTTATGTCAAGTTTAATGCAAACTTGAGCGTAAATTAAATTACCAACAACTTAAGCATATATAATATTCTTCAACAACTTAAGCATATATAATATTCTTCATTTCCTCCCTTTCAAAATTATTTTTTAGGCACATACTTAAACTAAATTTGTCACCCTTTATAATGGAGCTACACTTGGTGAACAATATTTCATTTTGCATCTCTCTAAAACCCTATTGATATATGTCTCCTCAAACATACCTAAAAGACCTTAAAATTTGTCTCTTTGTATTTTAATGCCAATGACAGAAGTGGCATCACTCGTACCTTTCATATCAAAATTTGTATAGAGAAATTATTTCACTTCATGTAGTAAATATTTACCATTGGTTGCAAGTAAAATATCATCCACATAGAGGATTGAAAAAAAAAAAATTGATCTCCTACTACCATTATGGTATATATATTGATCTATAAATTCTCTATAAATTCAAATGAAGAGATTTCATCATGAAACCGTAGATAACATTGACAAGAGAATTTTTTTTAATCCATAAATTGATTTCTTAAGCTCACACAACAAATGTTTGCAATCTCTAGAAGAGAATCCTTCTGGTTGTTTCATATAAATCTTATCTTGATCTCCATTAAAAAATACAGCTTTCACATCCATTTGCTTCAACTCTAAATCAAAATGTCCAACAAGTGCCTTGATTCTTCTGAGGAATCTTTCATAGATACAAGAGAAAATATCTCCTTATAATATATTCTTTCTCATTGAGTGAATCGTTTAGCAAAAGGCCTTGCTTTATACATTTTTATGTTGTCTAATGAGTCTTTCTTAATTTTGTAGAACTATTTATAACCTATGACTTTTGCAATATTAGACAACTCAACCAGATCTCAAACTTCATTATGTGTCATAAAATTCATCTCATCTTTTATGACATCAAACCACAAATCATAGTCCTTACAATTCATAGCTTGTGAAAACATTTTAGAATCATTTACAACCAATGGCTTTTGCACCATTAGATAACTCGATAAGATCCTAAACTTCATTATGTTTCCCTATATTCATCTCATTTTTCATGGCATCAAACCATAAATCACTGTCCTTATAATTTATGACTTGTGAAGTGAGTTTAAAATCATTTTCAACTCCAGTATTATACTCCGGCTCTTAAGATACACAATATGATCAAGAGGAATTGCTAATTTTGTTTTTCTCTAGTAGTTCTTCTTAATGTTGTAACAACTTCCGCTTAAGGAGTTGGCTGTTCAAGTGCATCTGATACCTCATAACTATTTGAATCTACTGACTCATTATCATCACGTAGAATCTCAACTATTTGTTGTCTAACACACATTTAATCTTTAGGTCTCTCACTTAAAATGGGACATTGAGCATCTATATGTTCATTTTTAAGAACTAAGCTATGTAATAAATCACTCCCATTAATCAGTTCATTCTATTTCTAGATTCCACAAGCTTAGTATTATTAGATGGACAATAAAATATGCAGTCCTTAGATTTTTTCAACGTGTCTGTTGAAATACACACTAATAGCCTTTAGATCCAAGCTTCTTTTCTTGTGGATAATAAATTCTTACTTCACACAAATAACCCCATACGCGTACATGTCGCAAACTCGGTTTACAATGTTTACATAATTCATAAGGTAATTTAGAAATAATCTTGGTTGAAACTCAATTTGATATGTACACTGCCAGGTTCAGCTTTAATAAGTTAAGCAATTTAGAGTTACTAATCATGCTCCTTTTCATGTCTATTAAATTCGTATTACTTCTTTTAGTCAGGTGAACCAAACAAACTATATTGGGCAACAATTCCATTTTCTTGAATTTGTAAGTGGACCAGCTACTTGTCAATATTTAGTGTATTGTTGGCATTAACTTTTGATGTCGCAAAGGTTTGGACGCTCTTCCAAATGTTATGAGAGCGTGTAACGTTTATATGTAACCTCCCGTAGCTCGAGGGCTCCCATATGACCTTCCTGCATGTGTCTCTAGGAAGGTTGGGGTTCAGGAAGTCGTACCTGTGTCGTAAGACGCCCATTGACGTTACAATCCTTGATGTAATGTCCTTAAAAATGCATATATTTGAGGTTATGAAACTACATTTTGATTACATTTAGTCTCTCACAGCTTGCAACCCATCAAAACCCTTCGTCGGATGCTTTCGCAAAATTTGAGTTTTTTGAGGCTAAACCGATGCCTGAGCGACTGGACACCCAAGACAGCCCTCATGAGGCTCAAAACCGAGAAGCCAGAAAGTAGGCGCCAGTCCTGAGTACCTAGGCACCTCAAACGAGCTCCGGAACGTCCCAAAGCCAAAAGCACAAAAAGTAGGCATTTATTTTATGCTCCCATTTTTTTTTTTGGGATTCACACGCAGAACACCTCCCTAGGCAACCGAAAAGTGCATTTTTCTTGGTTGGAGCGGAGATATGCATGGGCGAAGGAAAAAGCTGGCCAAAGGGACATTTTTGAGACTTTATAGAGGTTTTGGGAGTGGAGCTACATGCCATTTTTGGCAAGAAGAGAGAAGGGCTTCTTCCTTGGCTTCCCTAGAGGGGTGTATTCTGGATTTGGGCTAAAGAAAAAGATGGAGCATTCTTCGGGAAATATTAGGTGCGGACTCGGATGCGTCGAGTCAGTGGTGGGCTACATTTTAACTGGTCAACCGTGTATGTGGCGGGGCCACTTGCGCGTGGCGCCACTGGACTCCATAGGTGCGGAGTCTGCACCTAATATTTTCTTCATTCTTTGGTTGCTTGAGCCATTTGGCCTCTACTGCCAGTCGGGCAAGGTCTCCATAGTTTTCGGCGGCTTGAGCCATCGGGCATTTTACTAGCAGGTTGTAGACGGTTTAGGGTCTCTTACAGGTGGGTCTTGTTTGGCCCACATCACACACATACGCGTGCGCATACATACATACATACATACATACATACATATACATACATACATACATATACATACATACATATATATATATATATATATATATATATATATATATATATATATATAATTTATATGTTAAACATGTAGATACATACCGATTGTGCGGTATTTATCTAAATTATCTCATAAGATATCGGTATCATCTTTGAAGGTCGTAAGTCGCTTAAGTTACGGATTAGAATCGCACTCGAACGGTTTGAGCCGGTCCTCGAATAATTAGGCATACAGAGCATTGGTGGCTCACATAATAGCCTATGCTCTCTCTCTCTCTCATCACACTCGCTCTATATATATATATATATACATGCATCAACAAACATTGAATTCAGTGCCGTTCTTGCGAAGCCATTTCTTTAAGAAAAATTCACATATAAATATTAAATGCCACATAATTCTTATTTAGTTTAATGTCTTAACATATAGGATTTAATATTTATATTTTTAAATTTACATTAGTTTGATGACATAAATTTATTAATGTAAAAGTATTTTTTATATTTAAAATTTATTAATTATGTTTTATACAATATTCAATATTTAAATGCTATGCATATAAATATAAGCAAATTAAGCAATAAAGAAATAAATAAATAAAATGTGGGGCATCGATATGAACGACGCTTGAAAATTTTCCAATGATATGAAAAAATAATAAATCATTATTTAAGTTTGATATATTTATAATCATATGATGACATAATTTTTATGTTTATAATTAATTTTAAATATATTTAATTGATATAATTTTAATAATTTTATTTTTAAAGACAAATTAAATTATTTTTAGAAGCACTCAAAATATCTTCAAAAAATAAAATAAATATTTAAAAAAGATAAACTCGATCAAATATATTTTAATTTAAATCAATATATTAAAAAATAAAAGAAAATCCTGAATATTTAGGTGTTCTTCACAATTATTTTTATTATCTACAATTATTTTTAAATCATAATAATTTTTAAATAGTATTTTTAAAAATAATTATTATTTGCCCGCCAGCTATAACCATTGCCAGCTAATAATTGGTCACACATTTTGATATCTAACAATCAATATTTAATAAATACAAAATTAAAAATATATTTTTAGGTCTAATAAATATTTTTTATTTTAAATTATAATATAAATAAAATAAGATAAAACAAAATATTTAAAAAATAATCCACAATAGACCCTTTCTATTCACACAAGAAAGATCGAGCACTGAATTCAAACAATAATAAATCTTTATCTCACTAAGTGGAGTCGGCTACATGAATTCTTTTTCTCTATTGGATCATATTGAGAGTTATATTTTCATTTAATTCTAATAAATTAAGATTATTTCATACAATATGCCTAGGTCAACGCTGCCTTTCTTAACACAAGTTGACTCTAAAACATCTACTCTTCTAATTGGATAATCAGATGGTCGACGTTTAATGTGACCAAACCATTCAAGACGACTCTCTCTAATTTTGTCTATCACTGAAGCTACACCAATCCTATCACGGATATATTCATTTCGTACTTTATCTCTAAGTGTCAAGTCACTCATCCACCTGAGCGTTCTCATCTCTGCAATACTTATGGCCGTAGGGCAGCTTTTTTGTCGCGGTGTTGTGGAAAAACCAGGGGCGGGTGATTGGATACTGCGGCACATCAGTGTTTTGGATAAAAATGGTGTTAAATGCGGGCCGCGGGTTCAACCCCATGGTTTGCATTTTTTCGCTATCCACTAATACTCGCCTACCCCGCTCTCGCCTCTCTTTTATCTCGCCCTCCCTTCTCACATTTATACTCTAAGGGGACATCTCCTCTCTCGCGTCTCTCTCACTTTTGTTTGATCTCTCACTCTAATGACTAAGGTTTAGTTTCTTCTCCTCCCCTCTTCTCTCCGATCTCCGGCTGTGTATGGTTATTTTGCTCTCTGTCCTCCTACGATATCCTCTACTATTATATTTGCGGTTTCAAGTTCATTTGGATTTTGTGGCTTTCTCTTTGCGAGTTGTGACTTTACTCTATTGTGAAATAGAATTTTTATTGTTCTAAGTTTGAGATTTTGGATTTTGCGATTTGTCGTTCGTGCTCTACGCACTATTCGGTAAAAATGAGTATCGTGGTTTTCCTCCACTACAAAATTCATGCTATATCTGGTTGGTGGTAGTAGTGATTTTGTGACGGTTGTGTGGTTTGGTATTAGTCTTACGGTGATGTTGGTGGTTGCTTGAAATAGTGGTTGTGTGGTGATTTTGTGGTGGTTATAAACATCACAGCTTTACATGGGCAAAAATGTTATTTGTCCATAAACAAATGCAACACAACTGCTACAAAAATGTATAAAACAAACCGACACATACCTTCCCCGCAGCAGCTTTTACACAACTGCTGGGCATCAATTTTTTAATAAACTGCAACTACACCAAAGACCCTTAAATGTGTTTTCATACTTCTCTTTTAAATGGCAACGTTCTGTGTCATAGAGCCGGTCCCTAATATAATCCAACTGAAATAGAAAAATATGAGGTCAATTCTTCTATTTGAACATAAGTAACAGCTCTAATATGCATATCTTTAATAACTTGAATATAGTCATATCAACAACTTCTCTAAAACTCTCCAAAAAATTTCTATTAGAACCTGAGTTTTTTTTCTAAATCAATAAAAATCAAATGCAGATCCTCCTTATTCTCTATGTTCTTCTCCATCAAATATCTCAATAAACTGAATTCAAACAATTAAAAAATAATAATAATAAAACCGCTACAGCATATTTTGTACACTGTAGAAATATTTTAAGAAGCAAAATTTTCTAACAAAAAGAATAATAAATAGCAAATTACAACAATGAACGAAAAGAAGAACATTCGCTGAAGAGAATCATATAGTACTCTGCCTGAAGAGTGAAGAATGATATACAGTACATTGATCATAGCAACTTCTCTGCAATCTGCACCGCATTGAGCGCCGCCCCTTTGCGTATTTGATCTCCGCAGACAAATATGTCCAACCTATACAACAAAATACAAAAATAATTGGGATCATTTACATAAATACCACAGAATTGTTATTTATTTACATATATACATATTTGGGTTAAATATGTAAATAAAAATGCCCCCCTTCACCAATTTTTGTAAAAATGAAATATACATTTTCATGCCTAGATTTATGATACCAAGATGTTATAAGTGTAAATATCAAAATTTTAAGTGTTAGATATGTAAATATATAAGCATTGTGTGGTATATAGGTAAATTTCTCAAACTAATAAGGTGTGTTCACATGCATACAATGTATTTACATATCTAACCCTAAACATTATTTATTTATATTTACACCCACCGCCCAAATCTTTCGTATCGCATCAAAAATACAAAACTTGAAAACTTAAAAGAAAAAATGGAATGCACCTTCAAGTAGGGCTGTCAAAAAAGCCCGTTGTTCGCGAACAGTTCATGTTCGGTTCGCCAAGAAGTTCGTGTTCGATTCGTTCGATAAGTAAACGAGACGAACACGAACAATTTTTTTCGTTCGATTTGTTAAACGAACCAAATACGAACAATG
This sequence comes from Papilionanthe hookeriana x Papilionanthe teres, assembly GCA_022702705.1. Classification (NCBI taxonomy): domain Eukaryota; kingdom Viridiplantae; phylum Streptophyta; class Magnoliopsida; order Asparagales; family Orchidaceae; genus Papilionanthe; species Papilionanthe hookeriana x Papilionanthe teres. The sequence goes on along the minus strand of CM040439.1, from coordinate 22,451,507 downwards.
ATGTGTTCGTTCGTGTTCGGTTCGTTATTGTTCGAAATATAAAATGATTTAAAATAATTATATATAAAAAATTTATGATATTTTAAAAATAATTATACATTATAAAAATTTATCATATTTTAGCATAATTAAACTTCTATAAATTATAATATATGATAAATTATTAATAACAATAATAATATTATAGTATTAATTATATTAATATAAATATTATAATATTATAATTAATATACTATACCATGTATTAAAATAAAACTCTAAACAAAACTCTAAACGCCTTATTCGGTTTGCTTCATTTTGAGGAAGTATGGATTATCAGATGTGTACGGAACACCTGATCAATTAGCTTCATTTTGAGGAAGTATGCTATCAAAGCTAGGGCTTTCAAAAAAGCTCGTTGTTCGCGAACAGTTCGTGTTCGGTTCGCCAGGAAGTTCGTGTTCGATTCGTTCGATAAGCAAATGAGACGAACACGAACAATTTTTTTTCATTCGGTTTGTTAAACGAACTAAACACGAACAGTGATGTGTTCGAATATTTCAAACACGAACACTAGCTCTGTTCGTTCGTGTTCGGTTCATTTACACCCCTACCTTCAAGTGGTGTGTATATGCGTGTGTGTGAGTGGGTGCGTAAATACTGAAGTTAGGTGCTAGATATGCAAATACATAGGAATTATGTAAATTATCCTAATAATAATAATAATAATAATAATAATAATAATAATAAAAGTGATGTTAAAGAAACAGTAAGAAGCTTCTGTTATTACCCATGGTTGCCCTCCTGAGACAAATCCTGCCGAATTCGACCCACTGCTACATCATCCTTATTTGATACCTGCGAATATGCAAATAATTTATGATAATAATCTAAAAGAGTGAATTCAAACAGACATAATTTACCATAATTTAGAATTTTTATGGCATAAAAGTTTGGTAAGAATATTCTCCAAAATAGCTTTTAGATTTGTGCAAAATAAGAGGTGATTGATTATAGTGTATTGCACTCATCTCAAAACTGCAGGGGCTTTAAATGCTCATACTACTAAATTTTGGTCAGACATCCTTAACAAAATTTCCTCCATTCTTTATGAAAATAAATAATGTCAAAATTTTGATACAAATTGCATCATTATGAACTTAAAAATGATTAGATATGTATAGAGATTAATTTTGAAGACTAAGGGTTTGCATTGCACTAATCTCGAAATAAATCCAACTGATTTTCAAACCATCATGATATAATATGTACCAAAATATTGTGATATATTTTTGGGATAATTACATGCATAGCACTCGAGACATTTCTATTTACAGAACAGACGCCCACGGCATCCTTTTAAACAGTTAGAAGACCGATGCACTTAAAGGTCCGTTTGAGGCAACTTGTGCGTTTCAGGATAAGCAGCTTATCCTGAAATGCGGCCCGCGGGTCGACCCGCAGCCTGCGTTTAGTGTAAAAAACTAAAATGGGGCAGGCAGCGTTTTCAAAAATGCACGAACCAAACGGTTAAGAGGCGTTTTCAAAAACGCCGCCGCACTTATAAGCTGCCGTAAACGGGTCCTAAGTGTGCCACCATCAAAACATCAGGAATAATTTGATATTTGGGTGAGAATGTAAAAAAAAAAAAGAAAAAAAAAATGAAAGAGGGTACTAGTTTTGTAAATAACAAACTTTCGGGTGCTATGTATGAAATTTTTCCAATTCGTATGATCTTCTATAAAGAGTAAGGGAAGAAAGAATTAAAACCTCCAAGGGAGTTGGGAAGAGATTAGAACTGCGGTCATCAATAATCACCACCCCAGCAGCTTCTTTAAGAATTTGCCTGGCTGTATCCTACAATCAACCCATAGGGAATTTAGTAAATCTAAAAATTAAAAATTAAAGAAAAAGAATGGGGAACACAAATTACATTCAGCTATTCTCAGGAAAAATAGTATATTGAAAGCAGAGAGAGTGCTTTATGGTTTAAAAGGCAATTAATGAATCTTTCCAGTGCTGTTTAAAGGACTTTTTTCCAACTTTTTTTCTCTTTTTTGCTTTTATTTTTTAAATATATATTTATTTAGTATACTTTTTACATATTTTAATTTATTTATTTTTAGAAACAAATAAAATATTCATAATAATTTTTTAACTTTTAAGTGCTTGAAAAACAAATTATATGATAAAATATGATCCCAAATGGCACATAATTAAAAATCAAATGGTATACAAACTTTTTATGCATGAAATGACACACACACACACAGTACACCATACCTTATTGTATTCATGAATTGTAGACATATGAAAATGATTTTGTTATTGCCCTAATCTATCTATTTCTACTCTTTTGTCTCTTCCCATAGCTCTTATTACCTCTTTCAAGGTATCAGAGCCTTCGAAGGGTAATTGTCCTTCTACTCAGTAAAAGCTGTCTCCAAGATGGATTCGGTTGAGACATCAGCACCAGTCACTAACGTACTCTTAGAAGAAATGCAGTCTATCCTCAAAACTGTAGGTATACCTAATACCCATGCCACCCCAACTCAAATTTCTCATGGCCAATCTCAACAACACATTCACCATCCAACTCGATCCAGAAAACTATCCTATCCGGACGTTTCAAGTAATCAAACGCTTCAAAGCAAATAGATTTGAAGGTAAATGGAAGCACAGAGTAAAGAAAACGTGTTTGATATGATATAGCATGTTGAGTTATTTATCAGAACATCTAAAACATCTTGAGCGTTTTTAAAAACATGCCAATTTATATATATATATATATATGGCAAAAAATGCACTAAACAAAAATATTTTTAAATAAAGCAAAAAAGTAAAAATAAAATATAAAAAATGATCCCAAATAAACCTATAATAAACCGCCTACCTTCCGTACAAATCAAATGTTATCTCTTTATAAACTACTCCACAAGAAACCACCTTCACATAACCATCTAAAAATATTTGGCTGTCAGTGTTCTCGCTGGCTTCGACAATACCAATCCACCAAACTTACAACAATGTCAAAAATCTGTGTTTCTTGGATATGCCACAGCCCAAAAGTGCTACCGCTGTTTGGATCCTCTTTATAGTAATATATACATCTCCAGACATGTAGTCTTCAATGAAGACAATTTTCCCTACAAAAACACCTCCACTCTTGCACTAACCTCCCAAGGATCTTCATTTCTGATCCTTGTTCCTCTCACATCTCCACTAGTTCAAACTCCCACTACAATAACAGATTCTTTCAATAATGTTCAATTTATTACTCCAACACCTGCTCTTCAACAGCAAGCATCACAACCAGCAGCAACTGATAATTCATCCCCTGCATCCCACTCAAATCTCTCCTCCACCTCCCTATACCAGTCCTCCACCTGCTGACGAAAACACACCCTAGGCAGACCCGTTTGAAAGTAGGCATAAGCACACCCATATCAATTCTGAACTTACTGCATAACATCAGACGTTCACATCCACTCACCTACTTTACAACCATCAAAGAACCTCAATGGATTCAAGCAATGACACTCAAACTCTACTGGATCAAGAAACTTGGAAAATTGTACCTCCTTCATACATGCAGAACGTACTAGGATGCAAGAGAGCTTATAAAATCAAATATAAGAACAATAGAACTGTCGCTTAGCATTAAGCATGCCTCGTTGCTCAAGGCTTTAAACAAGAATATGGAATTGATTACATAAAAGTTCAACCCTGTTGCAAAGTTACCAACCATTCGCATCATGCTAACAATTGCAATCTCCCACAACTAGCAAACTTAACAACTAGATGTCTTAAATGCCTTCGTTCAGGAATCACTAACTTAAACAGTCCATATAAAACAACCTTCGGCCTTCATTGATCGACAATGTCATAATTATGTTTCATGCAACAAAAAATTCCTCTACGGTCTTTTCCAAGCCCCGAGGCAATGGTTCACAACATTCGCTAGATATATACAACTCAGCCTCACTCCCAGTAAACCAGATCCTTCTCTCCTCATATTGAGCACAGCGCCCCTACTCTTTATATCCTAATATATGTTGATGACATTTTGTTCAAAGGAAATAACATGGCAGCCACGAAGAACATTTTTCAGTCCTTAAAATGTGTCTTTCACGTGAAAAACCTTGGATCATCATCTCTTTTTTCTTTTTAGGGTTGCAGTAAAAAGCTCAGGACCTCATCTCAACAAAACAGATTATGCCCAACACATCCTAGCCAAGGCTGGCATGACTGATTGCTGACCCAAATCCACTCTCATTCCTATCCATCTAAAAGAACCAACTACTCCAACTTCACCATACAGTCATCCACATTTTTATCACCAATTGGTTGGTTCCTAGCAGTATCTCACCCTTACAAGACCCGACCTAGCCTTTGCCATCAATTGCATATGTCAATTTATGCAAAAGCCATCCCGCTATCACTATTCTCTTCTTAAACACATCCTTCGTAAGTCTGCATCTTAGCTTACTCATCCATCGCACCAACCTCACACGACAAGCCTAATCTGACCCAGACTGGGCAGATGATACCCAGAATGCCGATGCACCACTGGCTTCTGCCTATTCCTCGGAACCAGCGTAATTTTATGGTCAGTCAAGAAACAACATATTATTGATTCAGAGGCGGAATATCGCACCAAAGCTACCAAAGCAACTGATATCGCCTAGACTCATCATCTTCTCCAAGATTTCAGCCTTTCATCAGCCTCGTCTACCCCACTATTCTCCAACAATGCCTCACTTACTGCTCTCTCTAACAACACGGTATTTCATGCTAGAACCAAACATATAAAGGTGGACTGTCGCTAAATTCAAGATTTTGTCAAAGCTCACATAATTGCTATGCAACACATTCACACACAAGACCAGTTAGCTGACCTGTTCACCAAATCTAAGCATTCCCTCCTGACTCCTGAGAGACAAGCTAATCCATGTCGGTCCGTCAACTTGCAGGGCGATGATAACAGCACTTGATCATCCAAAGAATTCCTCATAATAAACTCTTCAACTGCCTAGTCCATCGCCACCACTCATCCAGATTTCCCAATGATTTCATGTAACAGCATAGTACAGCCATCTCCTATATATATACCCTACTGCATTCCTGAATAGTAGACATTTATGAAAAAAAATTCCTAATTGCTCAAGTCTTTTTATTTCTGCTCATTTCTGTATCTTCCTGTAGCCGTTGTTACGTCTTTCAATTTATACATGAAAATTCAATCATTTTCATCTATCTTTTCTCCGCCTTTCAGCTAAGAAAGTAAAATTATCAAATGACCAAGTGGGGGAATAAGAGGAAGAGTTTTGAAGGAGAAACAAAGAGAAATGCTAACGAAGACAAAGAGTCTTTTTGAGGCAGCTGCAGTTGCTTGAAGAAGCAATTGTGAGACTGTTGTGAAAGAAACTGTTGCGAAAAAACTAATTTGGTGATGTAGTATGGATGTTTGGATAATTCAGATGTGTTGTTTCTGAGATAAAGACTATAATGCACTTTTAGTTGAAAGTTCACCGTTTAGAATGAACTAAGTAGCACAACAAAAATAAAAATCATAAATTCTCAAAGATTATAGAAGACAACAGGATTTGATATAACAGTAAGAAAATGAAGGGAACAGATCTGTCATAGAGAGAAATCTAAAATACAAGCGAGCAAAAGCCCCATAAAATCACAGAGCAGAAGAGAGCGTAAGCGTCATAAAACCACAGAACAAAGGGAAGGAAGAGAGGAAGAGTGAAAGCCTAAACCCTAATCATTATAGAAGAGGTTGTTGAACGACAAATCGGAAAATTGAAGTTATTTTTTGTTATCTCCAGATGAAGAGCACACATGAACGAGAAGACGAAGGAACCAAATCGAAAGCCTGGGGGATCTACGAGAGTTCAAAATGTGGGGTAATGCTAGGAGAGAGTTGAGGGAGAAGACGCACAAACCGCAACCATGCTCAGAGAAATGAGTTTGGAAAAAGCCATAAAATTGATGTTGTTTTTACAAAATAGCGTCGAGAACATCGCCGCAAACAGCTTCGCAGGGTTGTAGAATATCGTAATTCAATGTAAATGATGCCCCCAACACCTAAGTTATGGGTGCCAAAATCGAGTTCACGGGTCAACTTCAACCCAAAGTTAACCTGCCCTAAGTTGCTTGTAACCCGAACCCAACTTGAATATTCAATGAATCAGAAAGTCTAACCCGAATACAACCCAACTTTAACATGACTGAACCCACATAACCCATTTAATATGCATAATAGTAATTTTGGTCAATTTTGGTTTAATTTTGAGTCAAGTTAGGGTCAATTTTTAGTTTACGAATTCAGGTCAATTTTGGGTTGTCGAATCAAATTTGGGTTGACGGATCAACCTAAACCTAGCCCCAAACATTAAATGTGTGGGGATTTTAGACCCAAATTGGAACCAAAAATTAAATGAGCCAAGCCAAAGCTGAATTTTTTTTGTCAAATTCAACTCGAATTAGCGTGTCAAGTCAATTTTTAACAACCCTACACTTAACATAGGCAGATGAGTAAGAAAAAGATAAAAATAACAGCAAGAATGCTCTTATAACATGATTTTTGGCACAAATTGAGAATGTCATTTTGATAGAAAAATGAATTAAAAAATAGCATTATGATAGGAACTTCTGTAGAAATTACGACAAAATAAAATATTTTTATTTCACCAATAGCCAACAACATAACAGAAAAGGATAAAAACCTGCAATTCGAGAGATACATGATCTCTCCCAAACCCTAACCCGAACACTTACAATTCAAGAGGTAGGTGATCGCTCCCAAAACCCAAACCATAAGATTAAAAACAACAATCACACATCCAAGCATAACCTAACCCTAAATATATTAGCCATATTTATACCTCACAATAATAACTAACAATGACTAAATTATCGTTTTAGCATAAGGGTCTGTTTGGGGCAGCTGGAGCTTATTAATAATTCGCTGATAAGTTTATTAAAAATGATCTGCTGATAAGCTAGGTGCGGTGGCTATTACAAATTTTTATTTTTTTGAAAAAGCTAAACAGCAGCCAGAAAGCTGCCACTACACCTAGATGGGTGCGGTGTGAAAAAGCTGTTTTCAGCGTTTTGAAAATGCATAAGCTGCCACAATGCATTTTACCCAAACAGCTCAGGTGTGTTTTCAAAACGCTACCGCACCAAATAAGCTGCACCAAACGAACCCTAAGTCTTCAAATTTTTTGGCGAGCTCGGCGTCGACTTAGTGGAGCACGAGGCAAGCGATGTCGTAGGCGCCCGACTAACATTACTCCCCACCCAAACGACACCTTGCCTTAAAAGCGTAAAAAAAAAACTCATTTAGGATCAAGTTGTATGGCTCTCACGTGACATCATAATCAGGTAATCCTTTGCAATTAACCAAAAATTCGTAGAAATCCTCATGAGTACGAAATGCAGTCTTGTGCACATCCATCGGCCGCATCCAAATTTGATGGCATCATAACTTCAAATCAAACATGGAAAATAACGCAACTGCAAACAACTCGCATAAATAGCTCATCGATCATCGGGATGTAAAATTTGCGAGTTATTATTTATTTATTCCGATACTCCACACAGAAACATTAACCCTCACCTTTCTTCCTCACTAGCATGACTAGGCTAGAGAAGGAGCTCACACTAGGTTGTATGTTCCCAGCCTCCAACACCTCTCAGATCAATCTCTCGATTGCGTACTTTGTACCTAGGGGTAGCGGTATAAGTGCACACTGATGGGAGAAACCCCCAGTCTTAGGGTTATTGCATGCTCATGTCCTCTCTGAAGTGGCAATCCACATGACAATTGAAAAATTTCTACAAATTGTTGTAGGAGTAGTTGGATCAGTGTCGAAATCTCCGCCAACTTCGCAGCATGTGACTCTCCCATGTGATAATTCGAACCATACGTATCCTCTCGTTCAAAAATTGGTCTCTTCAACATCCTGATGCTTGATTCTCCTACCCAACCTCCTCGATCAAAGCTCATTCCACCCATAAAACAAGGGTTGGGTTCCCTAGACCCATATTGATTTCCCTTTTTCCATAAGTCTAGCTCATCCATCCTTATAAGCTCCTGAATTGCTTTCCACCCAAAAGACTACTGAAGCAAAAGGAACTAACACGGATGGATTTAATCATTCGTCGAGGTCCCGCCCACCGTGGTTCCTTGTTCCAATCTGAAATCCTTCAAATCGAACTTCTCCAGGCCTGACTCGCACGTCGTCCCGTTCTGCCTGTTGTCGCTCATTCCAAACCTCCTGATGTCGCACAAATCCCTACAGATGTTTTCACTCGAATACGCTCCCAGACTCATTCGCTCGATCCCACCTGCTTTTGGTCGTTCCATTCATCTAGATGTTGCACTCTTCCTTCCAAGTGATGTCGCTCGAGTCTGCTCAAAATTCCTTTGCTCATTCTGGCAGCTCCAGGTTCACCTAAGGCTGTGACGCTGCCCTGATGCCATGCCAATCTTTTTTAGATTTTTTGTCACTCGCATCTGTTTTAGACGTCATTCCTCAATCCTGCAGCGAGCGACAACGGGTTTGCGTGAAACTCTAAGATCTTCACGAAATCATGAATCTCCCCTCAATGAATGAGAATCGTCCCTCCATGGGCAAAAGTCACTCCATGAACGAGAAACGCCCTGCATTCTAAATCTGATTTAGCTCAACTATCCCTCTAATTTATCCCCCAAGGCATCCACTTTCTTGGTAGTTGTTATTCCTAAGAAGTTTTAGGTCACAAAGGAGAAACTCTTGTATGTCGTGATCCCGTCGTTGGCTTCTTAGCAAGCTTGAGTCGCGACTGTATTGTTGAGGTTTGGTCACGCTAGCGATCCCGTCGTTGGCTTCCCAGCTAGCTCGAATCATGATTATATCGCGATGTTCGATCACGACTGCGGATCCTGTATGTCGTGATCCCATCGTAGACTTCCCAGCACGCTCAAATAGTGATTGTATAGTGAGGTTCGGTCGTGACGAGAGAGCTTGTAAGTCATGATCCCATCATAGGCTTCCTAGCACGCTTGAATTGCAACTATACCGTGAGATTCGTTCATGAAGACAAATCTCGTATGTAGTGATCCACTCGCTATCACCCCATCTAGCTCAAATCTCGATTGCATCGCAACATTCGGCCACAAAGGCACGCGATGATGTCGTGTTTAGCTTCCTAGATATTAATTGCTCTAATAATACCAATTTGATAGGGACTTCCACAAAATTTAGAACGAAATAAAATATTTTTATTTCACCAAAACCAAGCAACACAACCCGAATACATAAAAGATAAACACCTATAGAGGTAAGTGATCTCTCCCAAACCTTAAACCTAACACCTATAAATCAAGAGGAAGGCGATCTCTCCCAAACCCTAGTCCTAAGATTCAAGACAACAATCACAAATAAATGCATAACCTAACCCTAAACAATCTAGCCCTAATTATACTTGACAATAATAACTAACAAATGACTAAATTGCATTTTTAGTCTTATGTCAAACATAAGTCTTCAAAATCATTTGGCGGGTCAATATCAACTTAGTGGGGCACGAGGTGGACGATGCCGTAGGCGCCGATCTAACACATTATCAAAGAATCAAAAAAAAAAAAGAGCATTGTTGAGAAGCCAAAATGGACTCTAAATGGTTGATTAAACAGGAAAGAACTACTCAAGATATTTGCACTACAAATTTGTGTATTGGCAGTGTACTGTACATTTATTTTTCATCTTATTTATGGAATGGAGGGCTATAATATGATTTGTAAAATTGAGGATATGAGGCAAAAACTTAATCTGAAAAGTCTTTTACCTCATCCAGTGGCTTTTCAAACTGAAGATTAATACTTTCAGCATGCGCACGCATGACAGGAACCCTTATGCAGGTAGCTGTCACCTTAACATCCAAGTCACCCTGCAACAAGAAATATTTAAAAAACAAATAAAAAATTTAATGTAAACTTTCTGTCCTGTCAGACATATCTTGGGACACGACATGGACACTTGTTGGGTATAAATTAGAAGAAAAAAAAAAAAGCAAGCCCCTATAACTCGAGTACATATCAAATTATAATTGTCGTTCCCGCTATTAAAATTCCTTTTTATCACTTCTACATAGTGTCATTGCAACTTGGAAATTTTGATACCCGTAAAATTTACTAACATTTTTAGCTACATTTTAAATGGAAAATGAGTGAACAATGAAAGTTGTCAAAATTTAAAGATTTTAGGCATTTACATACATACCACACAATTCTTATGTATTTACATATCTAACACCTAAGCATTAATATTCACATGTGTATCTCTCAAATTGTTAACATCACATCAAAAATACAACAATTACATCCTTTCTAAAAGAGAAAGTACAACTTTTTATGCATAGTTTATGACACCAAGGTTTATACAAGTGTAAATATCAAACTTTGGGTGTTAGATATATAAATGCACAAAAAAGGTGTGGTATGAATGTAAATTTCCTTGAAACGTTTTGTGTCGCCAGAGTTTGTACCCTACTGTGACGATGATGAACCACTTGCATTCTTCGTAGAATGCATTAAGATACCTTGAGAGCAGATGAAGAAAAAACAATTAGAAACAACAAATTTTACCCATATTTTTCTTGTTTCCTTCACTAACTTCATTTCCTCCTCATTGTACCCATTTGAGAGAACTGGGGCGTTATGAGAGAATAGATTAAATGCATACTGCACAAGAAAAAAAAAAGTAGGAAAATTCAAACTAATCATTTTAACATGTTTGATTTAAAGACATCATTTGAGAAATAAAAAACCTGCTGTTTAAATATTTTACAGGTGGGCTGCTTGCCATCCAAAACCTGACAAAAGAAATAATAAAGACCAATATCGTAATTTGTAACATAGAGTACCAAAAAAAAACAAAAAATTAACATCTAAATCAATACCTCGCGAGTCTGCAGTTCAAGCTCTTCCATTGCAGCGGCACCAGCACCACTCGCTGCTTGATATGTACTCACCACCATGCGTATCACCTAACACAAGAAGTAACACAAGAAGTACAGGTTTAAAAAAAGGAAGATTTACATACTTACCACTTAAATCCTGTGTATTTACATATTTAACACCTAAACTTTAATTTTTACACACATGCCACCTTATATAAGCATGAAAAGGTATTTCACTTCTTCAAAGCTAAAATGGTGGTATTTTTTATGTGATATGAAAGATTTAGGTTGTATATGTGTAAAAAGTGAAGTATACATAAGAATTGGGTGGTATGTATGTAAATGCCCCATAAAAAAAAATAAATATTATCAGCATTATAATCCTGAAAACTGAATATTCAAGGACATAAATAAGTTTGCGATTATTGAATCAGAAAGTGTTTGTAGGTAAGCAGGAACTTTACAAAAACTGTCAACAAGAAGAAAGAGGACAAAATTTTTGAGAGAGGAAGAAGAGATTAAGATTTGGGAAACTCTGGGACTTCACTATAATAGACTTAAGTATAAGCGATTGCAATCCACCCCAAGCCCTCCCAAGAACCACCTATTTCTAGGGTTGGGATCAATGTTTAATCTATACAGATAAAAACCTACATATCAAGTTACATAAATAAGATTTGGTAAAATAGCTAGCAAGTTGCTCTAGAGGCTAAAAGTATAATTAACCTTAGGAGAGTGCTTATATAGGTATCATAGAATGAGTCAACTCTAAGAAGTTCGCCATGCTTTTGGCACATTTGAGCTGCTTCTGAATGATTTCATGACGACCTAAACGAGTTTTATATTGGTTTCGGAGGTTCATGTGGACTTTGATCTAGTTCATGCGAATTTCTGCAAATTCATCTTTTCTATAGTTCCAACTCAGCCGAATCATCCTAAATCAATTTGAATTAACCTGCCCAAGGTGCTTAGAATAATTAGATATACATTTTGTTTTCTCTCTCTATTGTATATTTAGAAGACTACTTTTAAAAGAACAAGAGAATAAACAGTATTCGAACTTGTTTGAGTGAACAATTTAATCAAATTACAGTCATTTGATTTAGCATTTTTCTCTATCATTTATGTAAATAATTTCTACAAATTTCTCCCCGCTACATTTAAAATCTCTTGATGCTTTCCATTTCTTTCTTTCAAGGAATAGATTGCATTAACTTTTCTGGAACAGATTATCATAATTGTGGTTCAAAGAAATGAGGACAGGAAAGTCATGAAGATTATCGGGGAAACTTCTTCACTTTTGCTTAAAAGATCAAGAAAAAGTAGATGAGAGTATAAAAAAATTGCAGCTGACGTTTCTTACGTAAGTGAACTTCTCAAAAAAGTTCTTCCAAATATAAATGTCAACGGTAGTTTCTCTTTGAAGTTCAATGTGCACAGAAGCCGTGAAAAAGAATTTATTATAATGTGTTAAACGTAGATCGTTTGCTCAATGATGATGACAAGGTGGTTAATTCGCCAAGTTTGTCTAAAAATAACACATTTTTTGCAAAATAATTAGAAGTGGCAAAAATTGCAAAATTGTCAATTTCAAACCTTTCATGCTCAAAGAATATAACAATTTTGCCTTTAAAGCTGAATTCCAATCTGAAAATTGAGAAGAATTGAAAAGATAACCGAGATTCAACTTTTTGGAGGAGGATTAAAAAGATTCATTTTGAGAGCTTGGTAGAAAAATTTATGATGTTTGCAAATTGCTTGGAAGTCATCACTCTCAAAGTCGCCAACGGCAATGAATTAGAGCCAAATAACTTGAATAGTAGATTATGTTGCAGAAAAAAAGTGGGTTCCTCATAAGAGGACCAATTCATTGTAGATGCCAAATTCATAATTAGAATTTTACCAATCCAGACTTCCTTCCCAGGAAAATGTTTTCTGATCCAATAATGCAAGGTTTATTCAAAGGAGCATCTTCTCCTTCGATTGTCAAATTTAAAAACATGCCAACGACTAGTGCTCGCCAAGCTTAATTTTTCTAGTAATATGAAGGCACTTTTAATCTTTCTTTTATTGTATCAATGATATGACTTGTTATTTCAAAATCTTTTGTGATCACTTAAAATTTGTTGATTTAACATTGGTGAATGACGACAAAACATTCTGAAAAAAAATTCCCTTTAACAAATAGCTCACAACCAATTCATTTAGAACTAACCTTTCTCTCCCTTCAACTCCCTCCGAGATTTCTTAAAAATGGAGGCTCCAAAACTTCTAGAGGAGTTGAGTTCAACACAAACTTGTACAAAAAAGGAGTTAGATTGCTTTCAATATACATTAAAGAATATACTAAGCCAGCACTTTCAATCCACCAATCATCTACAAGCAAGTCACCAAGTTAGTAAATGAATATCTGTGATAATTATTATTACTTATCATTATTGTTAAGTTGTTAAGAAGTACTTCTTTCATTTTCAAATATATATGTTTCAAATTTCAGGCTAGATTCCTTAGTTGCAAGTTGCAAGTCTAGGTCCAAATGATGCAAATTCAACCAAATCCAGTCAATATGTGGAAGGACATTTCCAGAGCATCGCTCGCAAAAATTAGTAATAAAGTGCGTTCAAGCAATAAGAAATAGAGAACAATGATAATAGATCCAAGTACATGACGAGATGTCTCGATTCCACCATCAATTACTGTGTTTCACACAAACCTCTAAATAAGTTTTTTTGTTCAAAAGAAGCCACAGTAATTTAATATCATCAAAGGCAAAGAGAATGTAATTTACATTCATCCCCTCGAAAGGTTCAAGCCAAGCCAGAAGGATGAAAATGAAAGATCATCAATTCGATAGAGTAAGGGTTAGTCATAATTAATGCAAGTGAAGATACTCTAATGCCCAAAAATAATTAATATTTAACAGCTTTTGATCTCGGACCAGCTATTTTTTCCAATTATCTTCATAGTCATTTGCAAGAGATGTCTGCCATGATTTAAATATGATTGCTCCGTGGCAATGTGTTTCTGCTTGGCAGAGTAGATTCTTGTTAGCCAATTTGAGATAACACAATAATTGCAAGGAGCAATAAACTGAGGGATGAATTAAAGTGACTTTTTAGAGGATAACTGAGGCCTGAAGCAATCATTATTGCTGAGCAAGTCACAAAGAAATTATATTGAAGATAGACAGAAGTTTGCAAAGATATAAGCTCAAATAAGGAAGAGATAAGAAGATGGTTTATATACAGTCTTCCAATCATCTGAAGATCACTGAGTTAAAGTAAAACTACGGCCATATAGATTTCCCTCGTAGAATTGGAGTTAGGCGAAAAAGAACTCCCTCAAATATTACACTTCATGCAAATTTGGAATGCCGAGTAGGGAAAAACATCAAGGAAATTGAAGCCAAATCAATACAGTACTTCTTAGATACCATATTTTACAGAGTTAATCAGTTCTACCGAGCATAAGGGGTTGTTTGGCTGCCAGTAAATCCTATAAATACAAATTTAATAGATTTTGAGGTGTTTAGATCATAAAAATTGTTTGGTGTAACAGATGTTACATGTGATTAAATTCTGTGAAACTATTTGGCAACTATTTGAAGTACGAGTTTAATATTGCATACTAATGATATATTTATTGATTCTAAAAATTTTATAATTATGCTAATCAACAATTAAGTATTATTGAGCTAATTAATCATAATAATAATTTTATTAAACTACTTATATTCAAAATAATTTCGCATACATTAATTGATACTTGATTAATTATTTATTAAAATAGTTAATGATTATTAGAATCTTATTAAATTAATTAAATTTTAATATATAATTTATTTTTTATTAAATAATTATTAAAAAGTCACAGACAAGTTTATTTATTTATAGTTAATTTGATATCTTATTGATTAATTATTTATTATTAATCAATTAAATTTATTCAAATTAACTGAATAAAAATAAGTTAAAGCCACAAACCTATTTCCTATTCCCCTCTCATACATCCCTCCACCTTCTCCCAATTTAACCCAAAACCACTGTCATCGTGACTGAAACCTCGTGATACAGTCAAAATTAGAGCTAGTTGGGAAGGCGACGACAGGCGCGCGACAAGCAAAGATCTTCGAAACTCCCTTTCTCTTCATTTTGCTTCGTTCCTACCCAAAACCATTGAAAAAGGTAATCCTCTTTCTCCACCTTACTCCTGTCCATCTTCGTGCACTTCTTTTCTAAATCCCGTAAATTCGTCTTCCGACGAAATTTACTAAATCCTGGATTTAGGCCAAAGCAGAGGAAAAAGGGGATCTAAGAGCCTGTAGGATTTACAGATTGCATTTTTGTTGTTTGGCAAGATTTTGGTTAAATCTTGCATAAGAATGAAAAAAATAATAGATTTTAAGAAGTAATTACTTTCTATTTGAATGTTCTGACAGAACAAATCATGATGTTGTAGATACTAAAACTTGTTCAAATATGATCACATACGCATTTTATTTTTAATGTTTTGATAACTGACGGGATTATCTATCATATTTTGTAATTGATACTTATGTAAATATATCTTGAGTTTTGAACAATTTAAGTCTCAAAATAGTATAAATGAAAGTGATCAAGACTAATATTATCTTCTTCTTTTTATCTTGTGGTCAAGTGATCTTTTTCAATGGTCCTCACACAATGCTAGAAATATTATCATTGTCAAAGTAACTGTTTAGACTCGTCAACAATAATGGACTCGCTCACTATTCAATGTGAAACTTATGGCAAATTGGGGAGTCAAAGTCTGCCGGCAAGGTCTTTTTTTCCTTAACATCTTTTGAATTTCTGAGAGTAGGTTGAACCACAAACTAATGAGATAAAATTGAGCTCATGAACTTGTTCAATATCAAAGCTTGTTCAATCGAATATTGATGGCAATTTTCTAGACAAAATAAAAAAAATAAAATGACTAAATAATATTTTTATAAAAAAGAATTTTCGTGAGCTCGTAAAGAATGACCTGAGAAATCTCAAGTGATGCTGATGCCGGATTAATGCACTCCCATCTACTGGGTCTTCAAAATAACTGATAAGCTACGAATTTGATCGCACGAGTTTCCTAAATTTCAAAAATAATCAAGGAGTCCTTAAAAGATATCGAATTTAATCATGTGAGTTTTTCTAGTTTTAAAAATGGAGTGTTGAATTCAATCAAACAAGTTCTATGAGTTTCAAAATAACCAACAAATTCATGGAAGAAGCTGCATTCGGTCAAACCAATTCACTAAGTTCTAAAAGCAATTGGCTAGTTATTCAATCAGAAAAATTCCTTTGGTCACCAAACTTTCAATTACCGAATTCCATAGAGTAATAAAATTTTCATATCTTGTAAATGTAACAATGATTTCACAAAAACAAGGACAACCCTACACAATATAGAAAAAAGATTCTTAATCGTTGAATTACAAATAACAGGCAAAAAATAACTAGTGGAATATTCCCTATTATTTGAAGATTGGACCTATGCAACTACTGCTTCAAAACTTTTAACCATTAATATGCAATGCCAACAAGAAGTGATGAATTTGCAAATGGATCCTCGGGTTTCCAACCCTGGCACAAGGCATAAGAACCACCTGAGAGTGAACTCTTTAATAGAAAAAAAAAATAATGGGTAGACTTCTTTTGGCGCAAAATTTTGATATCATTATTTTTGAAGTTGATCTAAGAACTTTCTTCTAAACTTCATCAATCATTATATGTGTTTTCCTTTCCATTTTTAGTCGTTTAACTTCAAGTGAAAATATTTTGGTTATTCGTATTTATTAGAAATTTCTTTATATTGTTTTCGTGTTCACGCAGCAAATTTTTTAATGTTGAATTTAAAATTATTCGTATGAACCTTACTAACATGCTCAACAAAGAAAATAATAATTAAACTTTAAGACAACAAAAATTTAGAATGAGAAACTCTAGAATTTTAATGCAATAGGTTTTATATAAGAAATTATGTTCCACCCAAAGTTTTATCCACGACTCATTATGTATAGGAAAATTACATATAAAATTATAAGAGTGAGAAAAGTTCAAAGCAATGAGCAATGATCATTTGCTGTAAAATATATGAGTAACTACTCCTCCCAACACACGTGTACCGTATGTGAATAAAAAATAAACACCATTGTGTCATAGCGTGTTGTTGGAATTTTGCCTTGTTAGTTGGGATGCGTTAAAATTTCGAGTCTAAGTTCGAGCCAAATTTCACTCTATTGAACTTGTCACTAAATTAACCCAATGTGGGCGATAAGGGTGTCAAATCAGGATTATGAGTCGGGTTCATTTGACTCGGGTTCATTATGAGTAACTACTCCTCCCAACACACGTGTACCGTATGTGAATAAAAAATAAACACCATTGTGTCATAGCGTGTTGTTGGAATTTTGCCTTGTTAGTTGGGATGCGTTAAAATTTCGAGTCTAAGTTCGAGCCAAATTTCACTCTATTGAACTTGTCACTAAATTAACCCAATGTGGGCGATAAGGGTGTCAAATCAGGATTATGAGTCGGGTTCATTTGACTCAGCCCGACCTAAAACAGCTTATCCCGAACCTGACCAACCCCCCCCCCCCTCCAACCCCTCCTCGTACTAGTAACCAGAACCAAACAGACATAGTCTGTTTAACATATGTCATGGCAGCTACTCAAAGTCAAAATCAGCTCAAATGCGGATCAATTTCAGGTTGATAGGTCAACTTCAATTTAGTAGGTTAGTTTTGGGCTAATTTTGGTTGGTGGGTCAACCGAAAACCCGATTTTTCAAGTGAGGTTTGGGTCAAGTGGGTGTGTCTGATCAATTTTTTACACCCATAGTGCATAAAAAAATTAATTTATGTTACATATTAATTACGAAACTCAAAACTGCATTAAACAAAATAAAAAAATAACCAAAAGAGGCCAAATCATTGACTCATTCTCTCGCATAGGCCTAAAGGCAGCCAAAAACTCACTTCAATAATATCAAAAAAACATATAAAGCATTCTTTAATGCAATAGTAAACAATGATACATCTCTATGTACTAGGATATATGAATTATGAAAAAAAAATTGACAAAAATTCCTCAATTGGAAAGGCAAGAAGTGTGAAAAGAGGAGAGTGTAATCTCTTACGTGATTCTGTTTGGATTGATGTTATTGCTAGTGGAATTTGCAATAGTATTTATTATGACCAATGTTAATTCTAGCCTTTGATTTTATCCTCATTTATTTTATCCATCAAGATTACTATTATTTAGATTGTTAGATGTCTACCAACAAAAACTATCCTAATAATTTGACAAATTAGTAAATGCAATATTATCATGTCAATAAACAAATATGTGGAATGCATTTACAAAAAAATGAGGGGGGATTACACACATAACATTCAAATCTTACTTATTTATAAGACTAACATCCACGTGAATTTTTTTAACTATTGAATGTGTATTTAAACATGCAATTATTAAAGTGTTGATAATTTGACCAAAAAAAATAAAAATTGAGGCTAGGGATTTGTTGAGAATTTTGATATTTGGGAGAGAATTTGAAAAATGTAGATAGGAAGATGTTAGTTTTACAAATAGCAAAAAATTAGTTCTAATATATGTAATTTTCCAAAAAAAAAAATTATAGTCAATGTGTTTGAAAACACTACATATTATTCCAATGATTCATCATCTTCATCTCTCTCTTAAGGTTGTTCTGATATTGAATTTAAGGAAAAACTTAAGCGAGATGTAACTTGAATCCTCCCAGACAGTCATTTTGATCATCTTAAATCCGAATTTCACCTATTATCAGCATAAATCATGGATTTAGTAAATTTGTGTGTTTGATAAATTAGTAAATCCGATAATGCGCAAAGGAGCCTTGATAGACTAATACCTCATGCAAAGAGAAGAATAACAAATTAGCCTCTGTCGACTCAATGGGCGGTACAGATGAGTGATCATAGGTGGACCTTCCCTTAGCTCCTCCATGGTGGGGAACACGGCATTGGTATTGCGAATAAAATGCTTTGTTCAGCCACCACTATCGCCTCCCATTCCTCCCTCGCCATCTTCTCTCTCTCTCTGAAAGCTTCCATCATGCTCTCGCACTCTTTCACTAGCTTGGAAACCAGCTCAGTAGTGAAAAATGGTTGCTTTAGCACCTTCCCTATGAATGGCAGCCGCTGCAGAGCACCTACGCGCTTGTCCTACTACTTCAGAATTTTCTCAAGTTGGAATGCAGGGAGGCGTATATGAGGCAAACTAGTTTATTAAGGTCCTTGGGGTTACCTGATTTTCTTAGATTTAATCAGCAATAAAACTTTAATTAATGCTTGATTAGAGTATTCTAATATAGTAACTATAATAAAACTATACTAATTAATGAAGAGTAAATAACTAATTAATAAGTAATTATCTAGAAACATTTGCTTACTAATTAATTAAACATAAAAATATTACTTATTGATTTATATAAATTAAAATAATAACAAATTAAACTCGCTTGAAATGACACTTAAATCCTAAAAAAAGTAACCAGATACTTTCGCATGATTTAACTGAATTTACCAAATCTCTTGCCAAACAATTTCTTGCACCTAACTAATGCATAAATTATTAAATCCGAATTTAGAGAAATTACTAAATCCACTCAAGTTAAATCTTAAGGGGTATGTGATAGCACCCTTTTAATAGGATTTACGTTCCAACCAAACCCTAAAAACAGGGGACATAAATCTGACGCTTCCTTAAACCCTTAAAACATTACAAACGGATTAACTTGATTTAACTTGAATCATAACAAATATTTTTCAGCATTCAAATCATTTGGATCTGATAAATCCGGATTAATAGGAATTTCTATATCCTGTTTAACTTAAATCCTCGATGCCGCCTAACAACCCCAAAAGGCACCAAACAGACCCTCATAGTCATGATAAATTCAGAACAGTCACCATCAAAACAAGTTTCAGAAATAACGAAATTCAGAAAATACCTTTGCATGACGATGAAGTGGTGTGGCCGCCATCAGGCAGATAATCGTCGAGCAGTTCGGATTAGCAATAATCGCCCCCTCATTTCCTTTCTTCCTGAGACTAATATGCGCCATTGCATCCGGATTAACTTCCGGAATGACCAGAGGAATTCCAGGATCCATCCGAAAAGCAGAGCTATTGTCCACAACGAACGCGCCCCGCTGGACGGCGACAGGCGCCATTTCGCGACTGATGGAGCCACCAGCGCTGAATAGGGCGATGTCAATGCCATCGAAGCTTTCTGGCACGAGCTCTTCAACCTTGTACTCCCGGTCCTCAAAGGTAAGGTTACGGCCGGCGGAACGGCGGCTGGCAAGCATCCGTATGCTTCGATAGGGGAAATCGCGGCCGGATAGCACTTGCAAGAATTCCTGGCCAACGGCGCCGGTGACGCCGACGACGGCGAGTGATGGTCCATCCTCCTTGAGAACCATGCGGACGGTGGACCTCCGGCGAGATGCAGCCGGGTTGAGGAGAGATGAGGGGTGGGAAATGTGAGGAAGGCATATTTGATGGCGTTGAATGAAGGCAGAGGCTTGCATTTTGCTTCCCTTTTCTGTGTCGTGATGGGTTCTCCGGCGAGCGGCGGCGAGAATACAGCTCTAGAGCTGATTAGGGGTTTTTATTGGGGGAGAGGGAAGTCAGAGGACCTATGGTTTGGATTCCATTGGAATGGTCACGAGGGCTGCTCGGAAAACCTGCGGTATATATAGGCTTTTAAAATTTCAGGTATTTAATTGGCTAAGTAATAAATTTAAAATAAATTAATTTGAAATACTTGAATTTCATTTAAATTTATTTCAAGATAATTAATTTCGCGACCTTGACTCTCTGAATAAGTTACTTTGCGTAGCGTAGTAGAATAGAATTCAGGCTACGCCCCGACGCTCTCTTAGCAATTAGCCTAAGCGTCTTCGCTCACTCGCTCGCCTACTCAAAGAAAAAGTCGGCGAGGCGGTAGTGCGATTGATGTAAGATTGATGTATAGTGATAACTGTCAAATTATGATAATTGGACAGTAACGGTCCGATAGAGATGGATCAGCAAATGGTGTAATCGAACTACAGTTGTAATCGGCAGCAACGACTTGATGATGGTGGATAAGGAATGATGGTATAGTGGTCGTAGTTTGATTACGATAGTCCTATGATATTGGTCGGTTTCGAATAATAGTGTATACAATGACGATAGATAGGTGATTGGTAGTAATTCGACGATGGTGGCGTAGGTGCGGTGATTAGCTTACGATGATGGACGAACATTATTGATCTAATAACTGGGAACAATAGATGGCAGCATTCTAATGGTAAAGAGTGTGAGGTTGAACAAAGACAGTTGTGGATAAAGGTTATTCGATGATGAGAGTAGATAAGTGGATATCGATAATTAGATGGTGATTGTAGTATTAAGGCGATCTAGCAGAAGCAAAAATCTAATGGTGGTGGTTGAACTATGTGTTGTGAAAAACGATGACAATAAAGTGAAAAATGGAACGAGAAAAAATTACACGCATAAAAACAAACAACAGGGCGACACAGATTTACGTGGTTCAGCAAATTTGTCTATGTCCACAGAGCTTTCAGAGGATTTCAAGGAATTACACCGTCGAGCGCCTCGACGTTTATAAGAAAATCTCTATTTTCTTCTCTCTCTTCCTCTCTCCCTCTTCCTCTCTTTCTCTCTTAGAGGAATTGGCTTGTCTCTTGGTTGACTTTTCACTTGGCTTGACTTTATCTTTAACCAAAAGAGGCTATTTATAGAAATCATGAGAGCAGTAGGTGGGATGTAGGTGAGCGGTGGGTGGAATGTGGTAGGTGAGCCGTAGGTGGGATGGTAGGTGGGAAGGCAGGTGAAATTCTTAATTAGAAATCTAATTAATGTGGACCGGGTCTCCGCATTACCTAACACAATGGCAATCCAATGATAATGAATGAAGGCGACAGTTTGATGATGATAATGATTGCAATACGACAGTTTGACTGTCGTGGCGGTGGTCTAGTGGATTTCCAGAGTTATTTATCTCTGAGCTCTCTCTTCAACTCGTATACAATCTAACTTCAAGTCATCTCACTCGCTCCAATCTCTCTATGATGAACATTTTTTTTATAAAAATATCAAAATCTTGAAATTAATCTTTTTTTTAAATTGCCCAAAAATATAAATAGTTAAAATCATTAAAGCCACTCAAAACTTGATCCGTAGGAGACAAATATCATCCCTTTGAGAGGAACTTAACACGCCATAAGTGGACTTTGCTTACCGCTGTGATGGGGAATCTGATGAAATCGTGACCGTTCAAAACAACTCCGAAGAAAAAATAGCATAATTAGGCTTTTGACTTTCTGTTTTTCATAATAGATGCAATTAGGGCTCTCAAAAAAGCTCGTTGTTCACGAACAGTTCATGTTCGGTTTGTCAGGAAGTTCGTGTTTGATTAGTTCGATAAGCAAACGAGACGAACACGAACTAATTTTGTTCGTTCGGTTTGTTAAACGAACCAAACACAAATAGTGATGTGTTCAAATATTTCGAATACGAACACTAGCTATGTCCGTTCGTGTTCGGTTCGTTTACACACCTAGATGCAACATGGCCTGACTTTCATACAAGGCAACGAATTTGATTTTTTACGTTTTATTTCTAAAATTAGTAATATATATATATGTGTGTGTGTAAAGATTGATCAAAGGCTGTGATATGAGGTTCAAATCAACCTCATATGTCCAGCCACTCTATCCCACACTGAAGTCAGATGCACTCAGGCGGGTTCGAACCCGTGATCCCGGTGACTCGCGATTGACAGCGCAGTCGCCAACTAACGAGTACGGCGAACAGCGCACACACGCAAGCACACAAATATATATATATATATATATATATATATATATATATATATATATATATATATATATATATATATAGTTAAAGGAATGGTTGGATGTTATTATATGAGCCCCAACCATCTCTAAAGCACTGCCCTTGCTAGGTTTGAAGAAGGGGCGGCAAATATTTGAGGACCGCACCATAGACATGGGGGGATTTGAACTCGGTACTTGAGGGGACATACGACCTTCAGAGATGTTGTTCTACCAATAGGTAACGCAATGCGCGCACGCACGCCCGCACGCACGCACGCACACACACATACATATATATATATATATATATATATATATATATATATATATATATATATGTGTGAAAAAAATGATAGATTACCTCGACATTTACATATATACCAAATATTTCGATAATTCTATGTATTTGCATATCTAAAATCAAAATTTTATATTTTATATTTATACCACTAAAATATTATCACTATCTCGGCCTTTGAAGTGTCAAATGTAAATTTTCATATTGGCATGTGACATATAGGTAAAAATTGAAGCTTATGTGTTAGATATGAATGTATATAAGAATTGGCAGACATATACGTAAATCCGTATCGATTCTTTACGCACTAAGGCGGTGTTTGATCGGTTTTGCGTTGCATAGATTTATTAAATCCAGTAAATTCAGATTCATCAAATCTTTAGCGGTGAAGATGGAGCTCACGTAAGTTCACGAAATTGCATTTAATAAATTTGAATTTACACCGTAAAAGAGATAGAACATGAGAAATTTTTATCTAATGGAATGTTAGATTTATTTTTATTTTTTATTTTTTATTTTTGTTTATGTTTGGTTGGCTAACGTGCTGAAAACATTGCACTTAACGTTTTATAAAAATCAAATTAAAAAATTGTATGATGTTGGTTTTTCTTAGTATTGTGGGCATCGACTTTGGGTTCCTTTTATGGGTAATATCAGAAGGTAAATATTGCATGATGCTCATTATTTTGGATAAAAAAACTATTTAGGGAGTTGCAAGATATATCAAAATTTTAACTTTATGTTTTGGTGGCCTGGATTAAAGCATGAGGTGACATGGTCTATTTTAAGTTGTGAGATACGTCAGCATGTGAAAGCAGAGCATCAAAAACCTAATGATTTGTTGCAAATTTGTATATTCTTAAGTTAGAGTGGTAGGATATCGTTACGATTTTCTATACAGGTTCTCTAAAGTCTAGGTATGGTCATGATGCAATATGGGTGATGTTGATCGGTTAATGAAATATTCACATTTCTTTCATCTGAGATAGACAAATGGAGTAGAGAAGTTGACATAGTTATACATACATAAGATTCTTAGACCTCATCAGATATAGAAGGTTATTATTTATGTTTATGATGTCAAATTTACTTATAGATTTTGGAGAGGTATTTAAGAGA
The DNA here is from genome assembly GCA_022702705.1 of Papilionanthe hookeriana x Papilionanthe teres. Classification (NCBI taxonomy): domain Eukaryota; kingdom Viridiplantae; phylum Streptophyta; class Magnoliopsida; order Asparagales; family Orchidaceae; genus Papilionanthe; species Papilionanthe hookeriana x Papilionanthe teres. Next base: position 22,427,245 of record CM040439.1, on the reverse strand, counting down.
GTCTGTGGACTTTATTAAACTTCATTACAACTTTAGCTCATAGATAGAAGGCCAATCTAGGAGGATTATCACTTGTTGAAGGATTTATTGAGATTATACTTTTTTAGGGTGCTACGAGAACCATATTCATTTGGTTGAGTTTACCTTTAATAATAATTTATAGTCAAATATTATTATGTCACTGTACGAGGCTTTATATGATAGGAGATGCATGACACATTTTTTTGAAAGAGGTTGATGAGAAAACAGTGATGGATTTTGATTCAGTAGATGATACCACTATAAGAATAAGATTAATCCAAGAAAAATTAAGAGCAACACAAGATAGTCACATGAGGTATTATGACCTTTGTTGAGAAATTAGGGCGAAGAAAACGTAAGAATCAAGAACAAACACTTGGATTTAACGCGATTTGACAGTTTTTCCTTCGTCCTCTGAAGCAAGAGCGGCGACTTTCAGATTTCACAAAAAAAAAAACATCATCTTTAGGGCTACGATACAACATATATATATCCCTATAGTACAATATGTAATTACAAATTTACTCCTATATCGTGGGTTTGGTTACCATGCTTGTTTAATAACTGTGAATATTCAACAAGTTCAAGCAATACAATAACTTGTTGATAGTAATTGGCTTGGTCAACATATCAGCTGCATTCTCATTATTTTGAAATTTTTGTAACAGTATCACACCATAAGCAATCAATTCTTTGATAATGTGATATCTGACATCAACATGCTTAGTTCTCGCATGGTACACCTGACTCTTAGCCAACTAAATGACACTTTAATTATCACAATGCAACTGAACTCCACCTTGCTCAACACCCAGTTACTTTACTAACTTAGTAAGTCATAAGACTTCTTTAGTAGCTTTAACTATTGTCATGTACTCAGTTTCAGTTGTAGATAATGTCACAATACAGACTCGAACTATCATCGATTTCATAACATACAGTGCCCTCGATCGAAATGATAGGTCTTCGTATTTAACTACTGTTTTCTAATGTCGTCTTCCAGGTTTAGGCATGTATTTGGAGACTTGAATAACAACATGAGTCAAATCAGGGAGAGTACATACAATTGCATGCATCAAACAGCCAACCGCACTAGCATATGAATCATTTGTCATGTATTTGATTTCCCTCTCTGTCTTAGGACACTGTTCTGAAGAAAGCCTAAAATGATTTGTCAATGGAGTATTCATAGGCTTTATTTTACTCGTCTCAAACATGTCCAACACTTTCTCAACATAGTCTCGTTAAGATAAACACAGTCATCTTAAGCATCTATCTCAGTGAATCTCCATTCTAAGAATTTTCTTTGTAGCACTCAAGTATTTCATGTCAAATTTCTGGCTCAATAAAGCTTTCAAACCATGGACATCATGCATATTCTTTGCAGCAATTAGTATATCATCAACATATAATAACAAAAAAATAAAATAATCATCATCAAGACTCTTAACATAAACACAACAATTATACTCACATAATTTTGTAGCCAATCTGAATCATGTAGAAGTCAAACCACTTGTATCATTGTCTTGGAGACTATTTCAACACATACAACAATTTCTTTAATCTGCAAACCATATGATCTTGTCCAGGTTCAGTGAACCCTTCTGGCTGCTCCACGTAAATCTGCTCCTCCAAATCACCATGCAATAATGTGGTTCTAACATTCATCTGTTTTAGATGCAAATCTCATATAGATATTAATGCGAGCACTACTTTGAATGAAGTATGTTTAACCACATGAGAAAAAATTTCATCATAATCTATCCAATTCTGCTGTGAAAATCTCTTTCCTACCAGTCGAGCCTTCAAAATTTCCCCTTCTTTTTCTAATATTGTTGGTTTCATTTTGTACACCCACTTGCACCCAATAACCTTATTTCCCTCTTAAAGTTGAACTAGCTCCCATAAATGATTTTTTGCAAATACTCCATCTCCTCAACCATTGAACCCATTTATTTATCTTTCTTCTGGCTGGTGATAGTTCCTTGAAAGGTGTCTGAATCATCACTACTGATGAGAAGTGCATAAGAGACAAAGTCTTCATAACCAAATATGCTTTGGAGGTCTTATATTGGTGTGTCTCTGTCCACCTCTTGCTAGATTATAATTCTACAGGTCATTTGTATTAGAATCACCAGGTATTGGATTTGAAATTTCAACTTTCTCAATAATTGTTTGACGTTGTTCTAAATCCATCTACATTGCGTCTGAAATGAAACTATCTTTTGACATCTTGTCTTGATGTTGTTGCAACAGACACTGCTCATCAAAATCGACATCTCTATTAATCACCATTTTTTTTTTTGCAATTGGATCCCAAAACTTGTATCCATTGACACTTTTCTTGTAGCCTAGAAAGATACACTTATTAGAATTTTGATCAAGTTTTTGTCTTTCATCTCCAGGTACATGCACATAAGCAAGTCAACAAAAAATTTGCATGTGTTCAAAATTAACTGCATCACCTATCCATACCTTTTTTGCAACCTTGCACCCAATGATGCCCGAGGTGATATACTGATGAGATAGCACGTCATATTCACAACCTCTGCCCAAAAACTTTTAGGAAGCCTTGCATTAAGTTTCAAGCATCTTGCCCTTTCAGTTAAGATTTTTGTCATCATTTTTGCAATGTCATTCTACTGTGGTGTATTGCGCACTGAAAAATGCCTCTGAATCTCATGCTCCTCACAAAATTTCTGAAATTGCAAATCTGTGCACTCTGTGTCATTATCAGACCTCAAGTACTTGATCTTTCTACCAGTTTGGTTCTCCACCTCAGCTTTCCACAACTTGAATTTGACAAAAACTTTAGATTTCTGTTTCAATAAATAAACCCAAATTTTCCTAAAAAAATCATCAATGAAGGTAACATAATACAAAGATCCTCTCAATTACGATTCCCTGGTAGGGCCTCATACATTAGAGTGCACATAATCAAGAATCACTTTAGTTTTCTGCTTTTCAGTTATGAAATTGACTCTAGTCTGTTTTCCAAGAACACAAAACTTACAAAAATCAAGCTTGCAACTTTTAACACCATGCAATAGATTCTTTTATGCAGTTAAGTCATCCCACATTCACTAAGATGACCAAGGTGCATGTGCTACAGTTTTATATTATCATCATCTAACTCAAGAGTTTATAGTTATTCTTGGCGGTTAACTTTCATTTCATCATATTTAATGCACCCACAACAATTTTAATGGTTTCCTTATCCTCATCTGCTTTAGGTTTAAAACCATTTCTATGTAAAGTGCCCAAAGAATTCATATTATTTTTTAAATATGAAATATGCCTAACATCACATAATGTTCTAACAATGTCATTATACATCTTAATCCCCACTTCACCAATGCCAATAATATTGCAACATTATCATTACCTAAATAGACAGAGCCAAAATTAGATAACTTGTATGAAGTGAACCACTCATTGTTAGACGTTATGTGATAAGAGCATCCTGAATCAAGAATTCATGCATCCATTATCTGAGTTGATGAAACTGAAAGCTTATCACCTTCATCGCAATATGAATTTTCACTCAGTACCACATTTATAGACTTTGATGATGCATCACGTTTCTCATCAGTCTGCTTATTGAGCTTTGAACAATCTCTCTTCATATGACCGGGCTTCTTGCACTTGTAGCAATTAATCGTCTTTCAGTCTTTAGACTTTAATCTGGAATTTTGTTTTACAGAACCCTAATTCTCTTGCTTCCTTCTACGATCCTGATTACCCTTAACATATAAACTGTCACCATGAGTGTTTTCCCCTGCATTCAGTTTTCACTGGTTGTGAGCCAACAATGTTGTAGTAATCTCATCAACTTTGATTGTTTCTTTCCCATATGTAACAGTAGTCGTCAAGTGTTCATAAGAAGAAGAAAATGAACACAGCAGAATCATTGCTCAGTTTTAATCCTCAATATTCACATCAAGTCGTGATAAATCTGTAATTATTTGATTGAAACATTCGCGTGATGTGTCAGATCGATGCCTTTTTGCATATTCAACCTATACAGTTTTTGCTTCATATAAAATTTATTTGTTAGAGATTTAGACATAAACTAAGTTTTTAATTTCTTCCATACCTCTCATGTAGATTTTAGATTCATCATGTGTTGCATAACCTCATTTGCCAGACATAAGCGTATGGTTATTGATGCTCGGTGTTGTAATTCTGCACAATCTTTATTCTCCATGTTATATGGTTTCGTTGCACGCAAAGCCTTCAAAATTCCTTGCTGTGTCAACAAAAGAAAAATAATTTTATATCAAATATATATATATATATATATATATATATATATATATATATATATATATATATATATATATATTGTACTATTTTATATTTTTTATGAATATACTAAACCCAATAAAATTTATTGCAGAGCAAAAAAAAAAAAAAATCTAGATGTTGTGGATAAATAGTTTAATAGATTATGATTGTCGTTTTGTGCATAATAATTCCCTCGATATTCTTTACTGTTAATTCTATTTATTGATCTGTATCATTTTTTGCAGCATTTTGAGATATTTGTATATAAAAAAATTATTATAATCATATGCTTCTAAATCTAATATGTATGTGCATACATAAAAAAAAAATGAAAATGTACGAGTGATTGTAGTTGAGAGGTTGTATGTTATGTGCAGTCAAATGAACTTATAAAGACTCTTGCATATATGTAGTCATCCATCTGTGTATTTGATACATTTGAATAGATGTAAACAAGTAGAGATATAAATGACAATTAAGATATAAAAGACAACGAAAGCTGTTACGACGTTGCTCAATGCTGGCTCTTGCTTTATTCACACATATTGTTTTATAGAAAAATATGGCTCATATTGAGTCATGATTTCTAAGTTACTGTTTAAAACATGACATTAGATATGTTGTTATCATAAATATACATATTTTATAGTCTTAATGATATATGTATTTTGATGTTAGAAAGATTATATCATGATTATTATATATGATTTATTATGTTTTATAGTTATGATATGATCTAAAAAAAATTTCAAGTATTTTTGTATTATAATATTTTTGATAATATAAATGACTATGTGTTTGTGAAATTTAAAGAAAAATAAGTTAATTAGTGTCATTCCAACTATATATTGAGAAATAATTCAACTGTTGTGACTTTGACAAGGGCTGACCTGTCTCGATACGATAGGTTGTATTGGGATGGGTTGTGACAACAAGAAAGTCGTAAATGTTATTAAAATTTTGTTTACTTAATCATTATCTTAAGCTGTAGTTGCTGTGATGAAATAGTGATAATGGGGTGGCACAGGGAATTTATCAAATTAATAAAATTTGAGCAAGGTTAACATCTCTTATAAGGAGAAAAACCAAGACCTAAATGAAAGAGGAAAGCAATAAATGAAGGACATATAAATCGCTAAATAAGATATGATAAAATTTACTATACTACAATTTCATAGCTCTAAGACATTAATATGATGACATTATAAAGCAATCAAGGTTGCTTAATATGGTTACCTTTTCTGTCATGTTGGAGTGGAGATGTCATTACCTAAAGGTGATAACGAGGTGGTTTAGGAATGTCATGGAAGCAATTAAAAATAGTTCGAATGAATCTCTAGAAAAAATAAAGATGTATTGGATTTGAAACATCGTTATGGCGGCATTAGAAGAAACAAATAGCACGAAAACTGAGCAATCCAATCATCTCTCATCAAGGAATGCTGTCATGAATAATAAATATAGGGTAATCAGGCAATTGTTCTCTTTACATAAATGAAAATGATAACTTAAGTTGATAAATAATAATAACATCGAAATCATTCATAGCCTTTAAGTAAAGTAGGGAGGAGGTGGGTTCTGATTGAACTGATGTTGATGAAAGATCAACGCAGTCATGATGGTCCCTTATATAAAATAAGAAGAACGAAGCCCTACAAAGTTCTCATAACAACTTTACAATCATACTTAAAAAAAAAGTTATCATCATCATAAGTAAATTTTTGGAAGCAAAAATATCATTAATAAAAGGGACATTTACATACATACTGCACAATGACTATTTATTTATATATTTAACACGAAACATTAATACTTACATAGACACCCCTCATCCTTAAAATCACATAAAATATCATAATTTCTATATATTTTTAAAGTGAAATAAAAGTTTACATAAATATATTTATGACACCACTATATTATAGCGTAAATATCAAATTTATACCTTATATATGTAAGCACTTAAACACTGCGACATAAAACTCATACCTCTTTTAATGATGCTCTGTCATTGAGAGAAGTCTATTTAAAAGTTATATATAAAAGACGGTATTATAAATTACGTTTAATGAGAAATGTAGGGCTCAAACTGATGAAAAATATTACGTTCAGAGTGCGGATGCAAACAATGTTTGACCAACAGATGCGATTCAATGATGGAGCAGAAAAGGAGAAGAAAAAAAATTCCTCAAGTCCGGCAAAACTTATCATCCAAATGACTTTTCATCATTTCAATGAGTCCTAAATTAAAAATAATAAAAAGAAAAAAAAAAAGCCCTAATCGTCAAACAGCAGACCAACCTTCATAGTCCACGTCACGCTGACTTCAACGATAGCGAACACGCGTAACCGGTCCGATCCAACCACACTCATCCTCACCGAACCGGATCCAGCTAAACCGGTTCCAACCACATCCTCACCGAACCGGATCCAGCAAAACCGGTTCAGATTCCTGCATTACTCGATCCAAAAAAAAAAAAAAAAAAAAAAGGAACGCAGAGAAGAAAAGGTGGGCGGAGGTCGACGGAGAGAACTCACAAATGCAACTCGACAAAGACAAGATAGAGAGAGATTGCAATCGCGACCCCCTCTTCTTCTACCAGAGCTCCGAAAGCTCAAATCTTGTACTCCAAATCCGAGCTTCTCACCCCGTCTCTCCCTCTTCCCCTAATGCTCCCCTTTCCTTCTCTCTCTTCCGGATCTGAAACCCTCCAATCCCCTATCCGATGCCATCCCTCCCATTCCCCCAACTTTTCTCTGAAATTAGGGCTTAGGGCTTAGAATTCGGGGCCTATTCTCCGTTCATCGTGAAACCCTAGCTATGAAGGTGCCGTGCTGTTCGGTTTGCCACTTGCGGTACAACGAGGAGGAGCGAGTGCCGTTGCTTCTCGACTGCGGGCATGGATTCTGTAAATCCTGTCTTTCGCGCATGTTCGCGGCTTCGGCGGATACTACTCTCTCTTGCCCTCGTTGCCGCCACCCGACTGTAGTCGGGAACAGCGTTCATGCTCTCCGGAAGAACTTCCCTATCCTTTCTTTATTATCTTCATCTCCAACATCTCCTTCGTTTGAGTGCGATTTCACTGATGGAGAGGACGCCAGTGTGGCCGCCGGGACGGAGGATGATGAGCCTGCTGAGAGTGAGGATGAAGATGACTACTTCGGTTCTAGCCGTCGTCCCCACCGCGGCAGACTATCCCGTGCTTCGGTATCCGGATGCTGTTCTAGCTCCGCAGGTGCTTCCTGTAGTCCCATTGACCTTACCTCGCACCATGATCTCAAACTACTGCGTCGGCTTGGAGAAGGAAGGAGTGGACAAGAGACTTGGTCTGCTGTGCTGTATGGCAGCTCGTCTGTTTCAAGCGGTGCGCCTTCTGGCTCCGGTGGGCGGTGCAGGCACCAGGTTGCGGTGAAGAGGGTGCCTATAACTGAAGACATGGATGTCATTTGGGTGCAGAGTAGGTTAGATAGTTTGAGGCGTGCTTCAATGTGGTGTAGGAATGTTTGCACATTCCATGGGGCTCTCCGGTCCGATGGGTATCTCTCTCTCATCATGGATAGATACAACAGCTCTGTTCTAGCTGAGATGCAGCAGAATAAGGGCAGGCTGACATTGGAGCAGATATTAAGGTTTTTATCTTCTGTTTTCTTTAACTGGTAGAAGTGCTTATGAAGTATGAAATGTTCAAAAAAGCATTTTTTTTATTCACCTACTCTCAAATTTTGAAGATTTTGGTCACAGTTTAGGGGTTTTATGGATGAAATTCTGACGTAATTTGTGCTTTTATTAGTAAATGCGACAACTTTTAAGAGCTATATGAACTTTTGTCATCAGCAAATTCTGATTTGAGAGATTTTTTTTCTTTTTTAAGATTTTATTTGGGAGGCCTAAATGGTTACATAGAAGGGTTAATTGGTTGTTATCTGTATCTGAAATTGCATAATTGAGAAATTTTCATCTGAAAAACTTCAGTGGTTGCTCACTCATGAAGCAATATTGAAAGAATGAATGTATAATCTCAGAAATACTTAAAATTGAATTTATGTTATTTTTTTTCCCTTGTAGTAACTTATATATTTATTATGCATTTCATCTATCACTATTGAATATAAACATGAAATGTCATATTATACCCTAATATGTAATCATTTTCTTAAGTCTATTTCAATGCATAGTACCCTTCTTTGTAATTTTTTGCTGGTAGCATAGGAATTGGAATTTAGATCCTCATATGTGAACGAAGAGGCCACCACATGCTGAGGTATTTTATTCATATGATCTGTTTTAGGTAAATTTACACACTTACCACACAATTCTTATGTATTTACGTATCCAACACTTAATTTTTACATTTATAACAGTTTTATTGTTATAAACCTATGCATGAGAAGGTGTATTTCACTTTTTAAAAGTTAGTAATAATGGTATTTTTGATGTAATATCGAATATATGAGTGCAAGACATGTAAATATGGAAGTTTAGTTGTTAGATATGTAAATATATACGGATTCTATGGTAGGTATGTAAATGCCGCTTTTTTTTAATAAGCATAATCTCTTCAGTAAGAGAATATGAAAAAAATCATTCTCTTCTTAATTTATATGGTTGAGCCTGTGGAGACATCTCTTTATCAGAAGTTAGCAGTTTTATAATTTATGAGCTATCAAGGCATGCCCTTCCGCATCATGAGGGCAAACGAAAAATGTAAGATTTTTCCTAAAGAAAAAGTCCATAGCTTTTTAATAGATCAATACTGTTTGGCTTCTGCTAATAGAATTTCATTGCTCAACTATTTAGGAAGATTTACTTACATACCACTAAATTCTTATGTAGTTACATATCTAACACCTATACTTCAATTTTTACATACATGCCATCTTTCCTATGCACAAAAAGATGTAGATCACTTTTTAAAAGTTAAAAAGGTGGTATTTTTGATGTGATATAAAAGATTGGGTTGGTATAAATGTAAAAGTTAAAGTTTTGTTGTTAGATATGTATATGCATAAGAATTGGGTAGTATGTATTTAAATGCCCCAACTATTTATTTCAAACTTTAGAACTACTGTATTTGGGCTTTCCGCAGAACTTTGATTACTATTTTGTTTTCATGTTAATGTTAAAAGATTTTCAAAATCTAACATCTATTTGGAACTTTGTAGATATGGGGCGGACATTGCACGAGGAGTGGCGGAACTTCACGCAGCAGGTGTTGTTTGTATGAATCTAAAGCCATCCAATCTTCTTTTGGATGCGAACGGTCGAGCAGTGGTTTCTGATTACGGGCTTCCTGAGATTCTAAAGAAACCTTGCAAGAAAGCTCGATCTCTTCCGGAGGAAAGTTCATCGAAGATGCATTCATGCATGGATTGCACGATGTTGAGTCCGCATTACACGGCTCCGGAGGCATGGGAACCTTTGAAGAAGTCGTTGAATTTGTTCTGGGATGATGGTGTCGGAAGCGTATCGGGGGAGTCCGATGCTTGGAGCTTTGGATGCACCTTGGTCGAGATGTGTACTAGTTTTGTTCCGTACGTGAAGTTAAATCTTGGAATTTACATATCACCCAATTCTTATGTATTTAGATATCAAACACCTAAACATTAATTATTTACATTTCTGTCACCTAAATCTTTCATATCTCAACAAGGTCACCATTTTAACTTCTAAAAGTGAGATACACCTTTTCATACATAGGTGAGGTGGCATATATGTAAAAGTTGAAGTTTGAGTGTTAGATATATAAATACATAGGAATCGGGTAGTATGTATGTAAATCTTACATATCACCCAGTTCCTATTTTCTTACATATCTAACACCTAGACTTTACCTTTTAACATTTATACCTCCCAAATCTTTCATATCATATCGAGAAGTCCGCCATTTTAATTTTTAAAAAGTGATTCTTAGGTGAGGTGGTATGTAAAAATTGAAGTTTGAGTGTTAGATATGTAAATTCATAGGAATTGCGTGGTATTTATGTAAATCTTCCCATTATTTGGTAGTTTCTTTTATTTTGAATGTCGTGGTAATGGTAATGAGGTCTATGCAGATGGTTTGGATTGAGCTCGGAGGAAATTCATCGAGCAGTTGTAAAAGCAAGGAGCTTGCCTCCGCAATATGCGAGTGTGGTAGGTGTTGGAATTCCGAGGGAGTTGTGGAAGATGATTGGAGAATGCCTGCAATTCAAAGCTTCGAAGAGGCCTACATTTCATGCAATGTTAGCTATATTTCTTCGGCACTTGCAAGGGATTCCAAGGAGCCCGCCTCCCAGTCCTGAAAAGTAATTTCTGTTTTTTTTTTGGTAGATTTTACAGCTTTTATTTTTCTTTTTTGTTATATATTTATTTATTACCTTCTGTGTGTTTAGCAGAGTGTTTATACAATATATTTTTGTTCTCCAGACTTATACATTCATACCGTGTGTTCACATATCTAACACCTAAACTTTGTTATTTACATCACATCTGAAATATCACTATTTTAACTCTTAAAAAGTGAAATACACCTTTTCATGCAGAGGTGAGGCGACATATATGTAAAAATCGAAGTTTAGGTGTTAGATATGTAAATACATAAGAATTGAGTGGTATGTACGTAAATCTGTCTTTATTTTTTTCGTTTGATGATGATAAGTAGAGCTATTATGTTGGATCAACTCTTAATGTCTTATAGCTCTTTTTGTGGCTATTAAAAGATAAAAGATTAGTAGACTTTTAAGCATGTTTATTTGCATGTTAATGTTTTTAAAGCTTCATTTTTAAGTTCATATTACGTGAATTTGATTATTGGGCAATAAAATACTAAAAAAGTGACAATTAAATTGATTTATGGAGAATTGAAACTTTTTAGATTGAGGTGCTGTAAAATGAGAAAGGATAAATCAAGAAATAGTTTTTACTACAAAGATGGTGTGCACTGCAAATATTGAAAATATGGCGTTGAAAGAGTAGATTTGGTTCATTTGGTGTGCATTTGGAGGGTTTAAGGTGTGGCGTACTTGTGAAATCATAGGTGGAATAATGTGAAACTTTTTGAAGGGAGACATTTGCATGCATGATGGCCCCTGATCTTTCTTTATTTCTAAATCTACCCTCACTGCAGTAGTGTAATGAAGATTCTCCCAACAAATGCTGTAGAACCATCCCCGACATCCGTCTTGGATGTTTTTCAGGCTAATCCCAACATCCTACACAGACTTATATCAGAAGCTGACTTATCTGGCGTCAGGTAGATATGTAAATTTGTGAATTTCATGGTATTTATGGACACAAAATCTCTTCGAGGATTCAAACAACTGCTTATTTTTCAGAGAATTTCTTGCAAGAGCTGCATCAAAAGGCGATAGCAACACAATCTGTTCTTTGTTAGAGTCACAGAATGCTGATGGCCATGCTGCCCTTCATTTAGCTTGTAAGCAGGGCTCTGCTGAACTTGTTGAAACCATTTTGGCATACAAAGAAGCAGATGTGGATATTGTGGATAAAGATGGTGATCCACCCCTTGTCTTTGCTTTAGCTGCTGGTTCTCATGAATGTGTTTGTGCTCTCATCAGGAGATCTGCTAATGTAACTCATAGGCTTAGAGAAGGTTTTGGTCCTTCGATAGCTCATTTTTGTGCTTTTCACGGTCAACCAGAATGCATGCGTGTAAGTTTATCGAAATTACACTTTGTTTGATTGAGATTTTGCTTTTAGAAATGTTTTTTTTAGAACTATTTTACAAGAAAAAGAGTGTTCTAAAGCTGTACGGGGATTTCAGTTGGAAATAGCAAAAAAATGGAGTTTTGTGGAAAGCGTTTTTAAATAGAGGTATTTTCATGCAAAACCACACAATTCTTATGTATTTACATATCTAACACTTAAACATTCATATTTACGTGCATACTATTATGTTCTTTAACATCACATCAAAAATATCACTCTCACTATTTTTCTGAAAGTGAAGTACACCTTTTCATGCATTGGTTTATGACATCAAGGAGTTATGTATGTAAATATCAAATTTTGGGTGTTACATATGTAAATATATAAAAATTGTATGGTCTGTATGTAAAATTCCCTTTAAATAAGCATTACAACCAAAATATTTACCAAATGAGTAAGTAACGTTTTTTGAGACAGATGTTAGTAAAAAATATGTTTCAAATGAGGCGTTAGTGTATAAAAAATTTATTTGATAGTGTGTTTGATTACTCCTTATCTGATTTGTAATTGGTTTGAATGCAATAGGAATTGTTGTTGGCTGGAGCTGATCCCAATGCTGTTGATGATGAAGGTGAATCCGTTCTTCATAGAGCCATTGCCAAGAGGTACTCTGATTGTGCTAGAGTTATATTGGAGAATGGAGGTTGCAGATCTATGGGGATTTTAAATTCCCAAAGAAAGACGTAAGCCCATTTGTTCGTTCCATCAGCCTATTTTCTCGCTCTCTCGGTTTGCTAATTTGTTACTTTAGCTACACAGTTGCAATAGTTTTTGAAAAAAGCATTATTGAGTTTTGCATCGATTTTGAATAATTTTTTTAAATGAAGGCCATGCTTAGTACTGAAACATTTGATTTACCATTATACGGCATTGCTTTAGTGCCATTTTGATTGATGATCTGGAAACATGGGAGAAATTGTATGAGGTTAGCTAGGATATCATCTTTTCTTTTGTGGGGAATTAGTTGTTTTGTTTACATGCATTGTTTAAAATTGTGCAAAGACGCAACATAGGTAATTTTGAAAGTATGCCAACGGACATATGCCTCATCATGTCGTTTTGTGAAAATTATGAGAGATGCGAACCTTTAAAAATAGGATTTTGATGCTTTAATTTAAATAATTTTTGGCGGATGATGAGGATCCTTTAGTTTGTAGTGTTGTATCATTAAAAGATGTATGGGTTGTTGAGGGTGAAAAATAAGTTAAAAAACTATCATAAGTGTTAGAGGATGAACTCAATGTTGACTTCTTTGATTGGGGAAATAACAAGATCGGCACAAGTCAACATGGAATTAATAGAGAAGGCTACTATAAATCTTTATGCAATACAATTTTTAGTCAACAATCAAATTGTTATTTTAACTTTCAATTTATGGACTTATTGATTTTTATTGATAAAGAAAATAGAAGATGATTGAGATTTAAGATGAAGGCGATGATTAGGAGGATGTTGACATATAGTTGAAGAGAAGGGATGCGAGAAAGCAATTTCTTATAATGATGATTTTAATGAAGAGCAATCAAGTGGTGAAAATGGGGGACTTTTGAATTGATAAATTATAATCTCAGGGAATTGGACTGCTTGTTGATGTTAAATTGGGAGTGGAAGAGACTTGTTGTCATGAATTTTATTGATTTGTTATGATCTTACATGATATTTTGTTATGATGTAAGTATGCTACTTGCATTTTATATTTTTTTACTAAGTTAATCTTTTAAGTTTGCGGCTTATGCACGTCTCGCTTCATTGATAGAAAATGCCTCAATTTTTTTGTTGCATAATTTTAAACCTTAGTCACATATAAGAAGTTGAAAGTGGAGACTGATGCTTTCAATTGGAGGTGAGAAGTATAGTTCATATACTCTAAGGTCATACTTTTGAAAGTCGTTAAATTTGATACTTTATGTCTCGACTTGGCCCTGTGAGCTAGGAATGACTAATGCGGGAACTGATAGTCGGACGGAGGAAAACTATCTAACGGTTTCATTTCTTAACATTAAATAAAATCCAATGCATAATAGAGCAATTCTAATTAAAATCTTATTTTTTACAATATATTGTTTATATTTAAACATTTATATTTATATAGAAAATAAACTAAACTACGATATCTATCAGCTTGCTTTTCATGATGCAGTTGGTTTTCCTGTAAATATGTTAGCAACTATTGTTTGAGTTAAAACTACTTAGTGAGAAAATTTTTCTAAATTACAATAATTTTCATTCTTAAAATATTTTTTTTGTAGAAGTGTGGTAACAATAAAAGTTGTGCAATATAAGAGAGCAGTAAAGAAAACAAAATTCATTTCCTTTCATTTAATTAGGCACACTTTTTATAATTAAGAGTCACCGTCTAAACTTATACTTTATAAAAATATACTTTTAATATTTTCTAACCCATCATAAAGGCAGGTAACTATTTTCATTTCCATTTTATGCACGGGCACAATGCATTCTCCTGCTAGTAATCATCAGGAGTGACTCTCATATGCATGCATATATCATATTTTATTTATTTTTATCGTGCATTTAACATTTAAAATAAATTTGCCTTTAACATTTATAAAAATCGCGAAACAATAATAACATGCGTAAATAAATAGAACTATTATAAAATAAAAACATATTATTCAAAAATATCGTCTGTTATTTTTTTGTCAGATCAATCTAATTATTTTAATTAAATATGATGTGTTATTTTCTTAGATTAAACGTATACTTTATAAAAGTATACATTTAATATTTTCCAACCCACCATAAAGGTAGGTAACTATTTTCATTTTCATTTTATGCACGGGTACAATGCATTCTCCTACTAGTAATCATCAGGTGTGACTCTCATATGCATGCATATATCATATTTTATCTACTTTTATTGTGCATTTAACATTTAAAAGAAATTTGCATTAACATTTATAAAAACTACGAAACAATAATAACATGAGTAAATAAACATAACTATTATAAAATAAAAACATATTACTCAGCAATATCGTCTGTTATTTTTTTTCTCAGATAAATCTAATCATTTTTATGAACCTAGAATAACATATTAAACTTAATTAGTTTTTTTAATAACACATCATATTTAATTAACTTAAGCCAATAAGATATTTTCATTTGTCCTTTTTATCTAATTAAATTATGATTTATTGTTAATCAATATAAGTACTTTTCTAAATTACCCTTAATCTTAACACTAACAATTTATAATTTTGTTAAATACATTCTAAGGCTATTAATAAAACTTCTTTAATCTTATTTTGTAATGTAACACAAATTAATGAAGCGAGTAATAATTAAATGTGAAATTCAGAATTTATACATGAAATTTCTCTACATAACAAAATTCTGTCCTGCTTGATTGTTTTCGCCAATCACCAAAAATTGTAAGAATCAACATTAGGATTTAATTTCATAATTTATTAAATCAATTACAATTTATAACTTAAAATTATGTAATTATTTAAAAATTTTCTTACCTTTTAATCGTCCGCCCTTCCTTAGTCTCGTCGAGCTGAACAATAAGGCTCGGTCGAGCCTTTTTTTACACGCAGAGCTGCTCCCGCACGACAACTTCTGTAGCAATGCTCTCGCTATACTTTTCCTTCCTCCCCAAGCTCTTTGTCGATCTTCAAACTTGTTGCACGCTCCTTTCCTTTTCCTCAGCTAGCCACACGACAGGAATCCTGCTCTCCTTCCTCCTCCAGCTCTCTGGTAAGTCACAAAAGCTCTCCCCTCCTTTTCTTCACTTGGGTAGGCCGCTTGGGCAATCGAGTTTCTCCTCCTTCCTCTTCTACTCGGTTAGGGCACGAATGCTTTGTCTCCTCTTCTTCGCTCGAGTAGGGCCGTTCGAGTCCTCCAGATAGCCAATCAGGCTTCTTCTTCCTCCTTTCACCTGTTGCTCACTGCACTCGACAGAGTCGTTTGAGCCGTCTTTTCCTAAAGTTTGATCATGAGCAGTGGAGGGAAACAACCAGGTAAGTTGCTTGCCTCCTCTACACCCTTCCTCTTCTTCTTCCTCCTTTACCTCACTCTCTCAATCTCTCACACACCGACTGTCTCTCTCGCTCTCCCTCTCACTCGTTTCCTCTAATGAGTTCGAATGAGTGGTCGAGGGTATAGCCGCAAATTTGACTATCCCATGAGCGGTGAGCTCCTCGTTCAAACGAGTCATGCCCCGTAAAAATGTTTTTTTTTTTAAAATCAGATAATTACTTTTTCTTTATATTCTTATTATTACACTTTACTTTTATGAAAATTGTAATTCCACTAACACAAGCTCATGCACATAAGTTCATTAGACATATAAATAAATAGTTAATATAATTCTGGATATAAATTAAAAATTATGTAAACTTTTTTTTTTTTTTAACTAATGCATGCATATATAATATTGACATAATATTTCACTATAATTCATATTTTTGTAGGACAATTTTTCACATGCATTTGTGTCGGTATATTCATACGATGTATTTACTCATAATTTGGTATCTTTATTAAGATTTATTGGATACGTAAACAAAATAATAGAAATATAAAGTATCAATTCGATGGACAACCAAAAAGTCTTTTTATAAGTTATTTTTTTTTCTTAATTTTTAATTCTAAAAGTTGGAAATGTCTTCTCCTCCCACTTATGAGTAACCAAATAGCTAAATTGACAATATTGGAGTATGTAGATCAATTGGAATTGTAATATGTTATTATGACGAGATCAAGTTGAAATTGATGGCAACAAAATCCTAATCTTTATTTGCTAGAAATGAGCAAGGCATTGGATTTTCTAAGAGATGTTATGGGTATGTTTGGGATAATTTTCTACCTGCTTTCTGTCTCAATCTACAATCACAATTCTTTTCTTGCTATTTTGTAGAAATGTTTATGGTGGAGGATGTTTTTTATAACCAGAATGTTAAAGTGTGGTGATTGTAGAAAAGTTACTATTTGACATTTTGGAAAAAAAATATTTATGATTCTTATCACAACTTTCTAAAAAAATCATTTGCCGACCATAATTTTACAATCACAGTTACAAATGACTGTAGCCGTCTCAAACAAATCCTAAATGTAATTATACGTTTTAGGATCCGTTTTGAGGCTTTGGGTATAATTATGTGAAGTTCAAAATGCTGTTTAATAAAACATTAAATAGTTATCCTATTGCGTCCTATTCTACTGAAATGTTCAAAATGGATTATACTTGGATTATTTAAACTCATAACCGCTTCTTAAATGGATGGTTATCATGTCTATTTAACAATGTAGATGCATGGCTTTTTCTTGCTTTAATTGTTTGATTACATCTAATATGTGAGCTGAAATACAGGTGGTTATACTTTTTTTTTTGTGAAATGTTGAACATGATGTTATGATAAATTATAAATGTGCATTAATTGGCTGAAATTGGAAAACAAACTGCATCCTATTAGGCTAGTTTGACTTGTTTCTATATTTCACTATGAAATTTTTTATACAAATCACCCTGTAACTTGATTTACTTGGTTTGGATTGTAGATTGTGCAATTCAATGGATTTTGGACCAGAAATTTGAAACTGGTTTCATAATTCATAATAAATTTTTTTTTTTTTGGAGAGTGCTAAACTCTACATAATTTGGCCCTACCCAAAATTAAATGTGCATAGTAAAAATTTAGGTTTTTAAAGTTTAACCAAACCCATTTGATAATTTTTCTGAGTTCTCTCTGAATTCTGGATTATTAGATTTACATGTACTACTCAATTCTTATCATGTATTTTACCTATGCATGAAAAGGTGTATTTTCGCTTTTCAAAGTTAAAATAGTGATGTTTTTTATGTGACATGAAACATTTGGCTGGTATAAATGTAAAAAATAAAGTTTAGGTTGTTAGATTTGCAAATACATATGAATTGGGTGGTATGCATGTAAATGCCCTTATTATTTTTCGATTGTGTAAATCCATCATTCCAACCAATTTACTGAAATACACTAATTCAAATCAACTTTATTGCACTCTTTGCGTAAATGTAATGTTGTAATCTTTTGCATATTTACGGCATAATTTGTTCATCTCTCCAATTGTCTGGATGATTCTCCGCTTGAAGTTTCAACTCTTTTATCTGTTTGATTTAGTTACAATCTATTTCTTCTAACAATGAAACAGACCTCTGCACTTGTGTATCGAGTCTTGGAATGTGGCTGTTGTCCGAAGATGGGTCGAAGTTGCATCGCGCGAAGAGATTGACGAAGCTATCGACATTCCTGGTCCAGCGGGAACTGCTTTGTGTATGGCTGCGGCTCTTAAAAAGGACCGTGAAGCTGGTAGGTTGGATCAGATCTGTATTTCTCTTAAGATGATTTACGTATATACCACTTAATTCCTATGTAGTTAAATATTTAACACCTAAATTCTAATTTTTACATACATGGCCACCTTATTCACTTTTTGAAAGTTAAAATGGTGGAATTTTTGATATGATAATTGATATTAAGTCTTTGGGTGTTTTAATTATAAAAAACGAAATTTAGGTGTTGGATATGTAACTACATAGGAATTGGGTGTTATGTATGTAAATGCCCCTTTCTTTTTGGTTTAGCAAAGTGGGCTATCAAAGTGGATCTGTTTGGGCGAACTTAGAAGGTAGGGAAATTTACATATGTAGCTCACAATTTTTATGTATTTTATATATCTGACATCTAAGCTTTCATATGTACTTGCATAGAACTTTTGTGTTTTAAAGCTATGCATGAAAAGATGAATTTCACTTTTAAAAAGTGATAATAGTGCTATTTGCTATGTGATATTAAAGATTTGAGTGCCATGTGTGTAAATATGGAAGTTTAGGTGTGACATGTTCACATACATATATATATTGCATAAGTTTGTTGTAATAATTTTTCCATGGAGCTCTGTTTTAAGGTCCGCCTACATACTTTCTATTTTTTAATAAATGCCAAACAAAATTTAAAAAATGGCCGGCAGAGATGATTATAGGAACTAGATAGATTATACTTGCAGAGAATAGATTTGAAAATTGTAATTAACACTATTCATGAAGCTTTTGCTTATATGGACTAGAATCTTGAAGCTTGTGCTATGAAGATTCCCCTCTTTATTAACACCCTCCCTTTAGTGCTAAGGTAGCATTGAATTATTAGGCGGTCCAGATCGCCGACCATATGGGCCCCACCCGATCAATTTGTGGAAGCTATTGGAGGGAGTTTCCTATTTTAGTTATTTTATTTTAATTTTTTTTTATGCTGTATGTCGTATGTCTTTCCTTTATTGTTTGTTTGTATTTGGCAGGTTGGAATAACCTTAGTCTTGTTTGCCCTAGGCATTAATATGATAAGAGAAAATGTTATAATTTGGACACGATGGAATAAGAGAATATAGTTTCTCCATCTTTCTTCATGGTATTAGAGCTCGATTTTGCAATCTAATCTTGTCATCGTCCGTTGTGTGAAGTTTTTGCTTCCGAACGTCTCGTGTTCTCTTAAACTCTCGTCTTCATGATTGATGTTCATGATATAGTCACGAGAGCAGCAAGCTGGGAAGGCGACGACTTGATTGTGGCTTTCAGAGATCGGGTTCATCCAAAACCCTTGTCTTCATGACCGAAGTTCCCGATATAACCGTGAGAGATGGGAAGGCAACTGCTGGATTGCGACATTCATAGACCAATCCAAAAACCCTACCTTGCAATGAACAACATCATTCATGTGAGTTGTTATGCTAAAAATCCATAATAAATAGGATAGCTTAGAAGAATAACAAACATCTTCTCGAGGTATTTTAAGTCTATAATGAATTAATGATGTCTCACAATATCCCAAATATTTTATGGGGAGATGTCGTGTTCACGACCACCTACCTCATTAATATAATGACAAGCAGGGTTCTTGGATTCAAAGCCCATCTACATATTTTGATAGAAACATATAATGTTAGTCTTCTCATCCAATTTTCTCCTAAAAATATTTTTGACTCTTTTGTTCCCCTTCACTAGCCAAACCACACAAAGCTTGACCCAAATTCATCAAACATATCTTTCTTCGGTATTTGTCTAACATAAATGGTACAAGTGCTATTCTCCCATTACAAAAGTACTATAACTTTATAGATTTCATTTTTTTGGAAAAATAATTTTATTATCCTCAGTCTAAAATTCATTAGGAATCCGATTGAATATCAGATTTAGTACACTACTCTTGATAACACTGATTTATAGTCATCACAACCTCTTATACTTCTCTCTAACCATCCTATCTCCCAAGTTCAACCACTTGAGGATATCTAACTTGATATTGATAATAAGGAACTTCGTGTGTACACTAGGATAAAGAAATCCATTAAGTAGGATAAAGATAATAAGCTACCACATGATTGTTGCACAAATTATCCTATCTAGGAGTATGTTGTTTACGAGAAGTTATCATCACCTTATAAATCTTTTGTATCTAGTCTTGATAGAGTGCAGATACTCAAGTATATTCATGAAATACTTCAAAGTTCAGAATTGAAAAAGCCAACTGCAGAGTAGATCCATGCACTTGATTCAAATGACACACGGACCTTTACAAGGCTTTCTCCATATAAAATCTTGTTGGGTTAAAATGGGTGTTCAATGTCAAGTACAAATTAGATGGGAGCATTGAGAGGTTCGAGACTAGGTTGGTGGCTAAATGCGCCAACTGGTCTTATGGGATAGAATATCAAAAGACAATTGCACCAGTGACTAAGATAAACACTGCAAGAGTTTCTTCTTTCCTTGGCAATGAATAAAAAGTGGGAACTGCATCAACTAGATATTTGAAATGCCTTTCTGAATGGAGACCTCGAGGAAGAAAGGCATATAGAGATCCCACAAGGGCTAAAAAATGGTTTAAATAAACATCTAGTTTGTAAACTAAGAAAGTTATTTTACGTCTTTAAATAATCTAGACGGGTTTAGTTAGCCAAGATTATGAAATGAATGGTTACATCTAATGTCAATCTGATCATACAGTGTTTATAAAGCATACACAGAGAGGTAAGAAAATTATACTTGTTATTTATGTAAATGATGCCATTCTAATAAGTGATGATGAAAATGAGATTGAGAAGATTAATAAGGTTCTTGCTACTGAATTTGAAATTAAGGATCTTGGAGCTTTGAGATATTTTTTGGGCATGAAAATGGCCAAGTCCAAGATGGGATTTGTGATATTAAAAAAAAGTATATTCTAGACCTACTAAAACAGATAGGAATGTTGGGATGTAAATTTGCTTAGACTACTTTGTATTTCAACAAATACTTAAATTTAGGGGGGGGAAAAACAACGACGGATAAATATACATATTAGAGATTAGTGGGTAAGCTTATCTACCTGGCACAAACTAGAACTAATATCACTTAGTCTGTCAGCATTGTGAGTCAACGTACGAATACTCTAAATGAAGAATATTTGGAGACGACTTACAAAATATTGCGGTTTCTTAAGAAGATTCATGACAAAGGGTTATTGTTTAAGAAATTAGACAACATGGAGCTAGATACTGATGTTAGTTGCATAGAAAAACTCACTGACAGAGGATCCACATTTAGGTATTATTATTATGTATGGGAAAATGTTGTCACATGAAGGAGCAAGAAGTAAGCAGCGGTCTCTATAAATGGTGTAAAATTCAAGATCTTAGTATTTCAAAGAACCCTGTGCATTATTGTAGGACCGAACATATTGAGATTGATAGACGTTGTATCTCTGAAAAAGTCAATGGTGACATTATTCATTTAATCTACATTCCAAACTATCTCCATGTCGCGGATGTTTTAACTAAATCCTTTACACCATGCAGCTTCAAAAATTTGAATACCAAGCCGGGTCTTTACAATATTTGTAACCCAACTTGAGGGGGAGTGTGGAATTCTGTCTATGTTAGGTGACGTAGACTGCTGTCCATATGAGCTTGACATGTTCAATTTGTGAAAGATATTGGAGGGAATTTCCTATTACAATTTTATTCCTTTTTATTACGTTCCTTATTTTGTTTTACGTTTTTTCTTTACTATTTGTTTTGTATATGGTAAGTTGTAATAGCCTTAATTATGTTTTCTCTAGATATTCCCTATATAATAAGGGGAAAGCTTGTAATTTGTATGTGATGTAATAAGAGAGTATAGTTTTTGCATTTTTGTTCAGGTAGCATGGTTTACGTTGGGAATAATGTTGCGCTGCGCGCGGGGTCTAATTTCCCATGCGACTGAGTAAACAATTTATTGAATTAATGAGATAGCATTGCAAAAGCTCCTTATTTATGGTTTTAGGAGTTTATTAAACTAAAGAGTAAATCCAATGCAATTCTAGATTATAACTTAACGAAGAAGAGATTTTACATTTATCATAATCAATTATCTTAACAAATTCTATGAATCCATGATTTTGAAAAATAGAGCGGGCTGATTTGTTGAACCGATTCAATCATGAATTGGCCCTTCGCTTGGTTTTTCATGTTCCAAAGCAACTTTTGCACATAATCAAGCAAAACTTGTCAGAACCAGCAGCTGAATGTTCCAAAGCAACTTCGCTTAGTTTGACTTCTGATGAATCTTCCATCTCTAATATTGTTCAATTTGTAATTTTTTTATTTTGGTTGAATGCCTATAAATAAAAGGTTTATATTAAAAACAAAGAAAAAAAATAACTAAAATATTATGCCACAAAAATTTTATTTTGAATCATATTCAAAAAGAAAAGTGTCTTGATTTGGAATAATGTATGTTGAAGTGGGGAAAATATCATTATTGTATGATTATTTTATCATTTAAATCACAGTAAAGTAATATAAATATTTATTATGTTGCCCGATTCTACCTTGTTATAACTCCGTCGTAACATTTGAATTTTTAAATTTTTTTATTCAATTTCCAGTCTTATTTCCAAAAACCCTGATGAAAGCCTTTAGGTTCTAAGGGTTTAGCTTCTGATTTATAAAAAAGTCCTCCCAAGAATTTTGCTTGTTTGGCCTGGCTAGTTTTTCGGGATTTGGAGGATTGATGTGTGGAAAGAGTGATTACATATTCTAAATTTATGTTAAATATCTTCCTCAATCTCTTGTGGTCGTTTGTTGCTAGTTTTTGAACATTGCAAATTCTCTTTTTCTCATACTTTGGAAAAACCTTCTTTAATGTGATTAATTTTCTTTCTTTTTCGCGGTGAAATTGTACTTATCTTTATTTGATTCATTATGCAAATCAAAATCAACCCTTTGGAACTCTATTTATATTTTTAGTTGCTGAAAAATGTTACTGATCAGGTGATAAGCATTCAGAGGCAGTTGATATTATGGGATTCATTTTCCTTATTATTTGTGAATTCTGATTAAGGTGGTTATTTTTTTTCTTCCATTGGTAAGTTTTGTTAGGTGGATGAGTGGCTTTACACTTAGAGACAAAATGCGAAATGAATATATCCGTAATAGGGTTGGAGTTGCACCAGTGACGGATAAAATTAGAGAGAGTCGCCTTAGATGGTTTGGTCACATTAAACGTCGACCACTTGATGATCCGATTAGGAGAGTAGATGTTTTAAATACAACTTATGTTAAGAAAGGCGAGGTAGACCTAGGAAAACTTGGGCTTATTGCATAAAAAATGATCTTAATTTATTAGAATTAAACGAAAATTTGACACTAAATAGGACGCAATGGAGAAAAAGGATTCATGTAGCCGAACCCAGTTAGTGGGATTAAGGCTTTGTTGTTGTTGTTGTTGTTGTTGGTAAGTTTTGTTAGACCTTATGAACAAATTATGCGGTTAGATGACAGATGGTCTGCAAAATAAACTTATGGAAGATTTACCTTACACACCACTCAATTCCTATGAATTTACATATCTAACCCTTAAACTTCAATTTTTACATGTATACCATACCACCTTACCTATGCATACTTCACTTTTTAAAACTTAAAATGGTGATTTTGTTTTTTATGTGATATTAAAGATTTGTTGTATAAACATAAAAAAGCATAGTTTATGTGTTAGATATGTAAATATGTAGGAATTGGGTGGTATGTATGTAAATGCCCCTAAAATTTTTATATATATGCATCCATTCTTCTAAGTTTTGTGTTTGTTGTCATTTTGCAGAGGGCCGAGAATTGGTAAGAATATTACTCACTGCTGGTGCAGATCCGGTCGCACAAGATGAGCAGCATGGCCGAACAGCATTACATATAGCCGCCATGGTTAATGATCCCGAGCTTGTAAAGGTATAGTGCCTTTCCATTGAAAAAAAGGGGAAAAAATGATTTGCGTGCATTGAATAACTTTTTTGTGGCATTTACATACGTAGCACACAATTCTTATGTATTTACATGTCTCACACCTTGACTTTCATTTCTACACACAAAACACTCAAATCTTTAACGTCACAACGAAAATGGCACTATGAACACTTTTTAAAAGTGAAATCTGTCTTTTATTACATAGGTTTAAAGCGCCAAAGTGCTATGTATGTAAATATGAACGTTTAAGTATGAGATATGTAAATACATAAGAATTGTGTGCTACATATGCAAATTTTCATTTTGTTATTAGTGCTTGCCAACTGATTTATAATCTGCGTTGTCTTTGGGGTGCTATAGATTATTCTCGAGGTGGGCGTTGATGTAAACATAAGGAATGTTCAGAATACAACCCCGCTTCTTGTTGCTCTCAACCGAGGCGCAAACCAATGCATTGGCTTGCTTTTGTCGGCCGGAGCAGACTGCAATTTGCAGGTATTTATTGAATTTAGCTTCGCTTATTTTTTTAGTAAATGCATAGTTGGGTTCATCTTTTTGTGGGGTGGATTTATGCGGCTGAATGAAGGTGTGAAGTACATAAACATACACACTCTGAGTTTGATATCATAACTAGAAACATGAAAATTGTTTAATGTAAGCTGAAAAATTTGAGGCTTGGTTTAGTGCTTGGAGGATTTTTAACTTAAGATAAACTAATTTTTGGTAAACATGTTCCTTATGCTTGAAAGTAAGGTTGTCAAAATTTGACCTGACAACCAACTCGATTTGAATTCGATAAAAATTTGGTTTGAGATTGATTTGAGGTAGGAATCCTAACCTGTTTAACTTTTAGGTCGGTTCCGATTGATCTGCCAACCTTAAATTGACTCAAAACTGACCCACTAACTCAAAATGGACCCGTCCACTCGAAATTAGCTCAAAACGAGTCGCCAACCCAAAATCGACCCAAATAGCTATTTATGGCTTACGTTAAATGACTTGTACATGTCAGGTTAGGGTTATCGGGTTGAAGGTTGGTTGGATTCGGGTTAGATTTTACTGACATTGTTAATTTTTCGGTTTGGTTTTAGGCAATGTTAAACAATTTCGGGTTGGGTTAATTTGAGGTCAGACTCCAACACGATTCGTGAACCTGATTTGACACCCTCGCCTCAAAATATTGGTCAAATATTGTATCGACAGGAGCGGGGTTGTGTTGCTGGTAGAGCGTAATGCCTGGTTAACAACCATCACTATTTTTCTGGAAATGAGGCAAGGCAAGAACATATTTAAGCAAAATAATATTTTTTTTTTTTACAATTCTTTTTAGCAGTTTCTTCCTTCATGCAAGCCATGTTTTTTTTCTCTATTTTTCTTGCTCGTCTCCACTATAATTGTGTGCATGGAGTGGTTTGTTCCTTTTTGGAAGTTTTCCTACTAATCTCATCACCTGTTAAATGCATAATAATCCGTAATGTAACAGAGAAGAATGATTTAAGATCCATCTCTCAATAGGCTGGATAATGCAACAGCAGCTGCTATTTTAAGTAAACCTAACTAAGGGAGATTTACATACATACCACTGAATTTTCATGTTTTTACATAACTAAATCTTAAACTTCAAGTTTTACATACATGCCACCGTATCTATGCGTGAAAAGCTGTATTTCATTTTTTAAAAGTTAAAATAGTAGTATGTGTAACGTGATACGAAAGATTTTGGCGGTATGAATGTAAAAGAAAGGCAAGTTTCGCTGTTAGATATGTAAATTGGTAGAATTGTGATGGTATGTATGTAAATTCCCAAAAAAAAATCAATTATATACATACACATGCATATTTTATTTACAAAAACATATCAAATTTGTAAATTTTTGAAATTTTGATATTTTTGTATTTTTAATGTTCTAAGCCACCCTTCTCTTCATTTCTGTGAAGTCTTGCAAAATATACATCCAAAGGGCAGTTATGTACTATTACATGCATAACTTTTTTGTATAAATGCTAATGTATGTGCCAGGAACATAAATTGAAACTTGCAGGCTAATTTTCTTATAATGCTAGTCATTATTATTATTCTATGTCGATGTCTTGCATTTTTACTGCACTGATACATAGATACATCTTGTAATATTAGCCAATATTTGTTGCACTGTCTTCCATTCATGCGGCGCTGTTACATGCATATGCTTTATATATAAGACAAATGGTTGCGGAATGTAAATTAAAACTTTTATGTTAATTATCTATTACCTTGTAGTGTGAGCTAGCATACCATGTTTCCATTTGCTTGTATATAAAAATAGGGATATTTACATACATAACACCCAATTCCTATGAATTTGCAGCTCTAACACCTAACTTACATTTATATCAGTAAAATCATTCATATCACATATAAAATACCATTATTTTTAACTTTTAAAGAGTGAAATATACATTTTCATGCATAGGTAAAGTGGCATGTATGTAAAAATTGCAATTTAGGTGTCGATATTGTAAACACACTGGTATATATGTAAATCTTCCATAAAAACATCCGACCGTTATTTTTTAACGTAGTAGTGGGCACGCAGCATAGCTATTTGACGCTGTTCAAAGCATATTTGATACCACATTCGCCCTTTCTTGAAATTTAAACCAAATTCATCCACTGAAATGTTTGACATAATAATTTTAGATTATCCTAGTACTTCAGAGTATCTAGCCACCATTTCAGTATTCATGCTTCTTTTTTCAGTTTGTCATTTTTAATTTGCAAAACTTACATGCATACCACACAATTCTTATGCATTTACATATTTAACTCCTAAAGTTTGATATTTACATTTATAAGAGCTCAGCATTAAAAATTATGCATGAAAAGGCGTGTTTCACTTTTAAAAAGTTAATGTTAGTTGTATATTTTTGATTTGATGTCAAAGATCTGAGTGTTGTTTGTGTAAATATGAAAGTTTGGGTGTTGGATATGTAAATATATAAGATATGTGCTGTATGTATATAAATGCCCCCTTTAATTTTACTGATGTTCTGAATCTTGTGTAGTCTTTTACTGAACTGGATCTCTTTTACCTATGTTTTTTTGTTGCTCTGTTCACTTTTGCTGGTAACGTCTTGTTGTGGTTTTGATATGTATATGCTCTTTTTGGAAAATGTTAAACAAGCTTTCTTGTAATAGTCTTTATTTCATTTTACTAAGAGCAGATGATCCAATGATTAAAATTTTCCTGTTTTTTTTTTGGTCTTTTTCATTTCCATTCATTCCTGTTGAATGTTCCATAAGATGTTAAATATATTTTGTGCAAATTTTCTTAGAAGATTTACATAAATACCATCAATTCCTATGTATTTATGTATCTAATGCCTAAACTTCATTTTTTACATACATACCACCTTACTTATGCTTGAAAAGGTGCATTTCACTTTTTAAAGTTAAGATGGTGGCATGTTTAATGTGATATGAAAGATTTGAGTGGTATGAATGTAAAAAGTAAAATTTAGGCGTTAGATATGTAAATACATAAGAATTGCATGGTATGTGTAAATGCCCCAATTTTCTTTGCAATTTCTATTCCTGTGAATTCGTCTACCTTTCTTATCAAATTTTCTTCTACCAACTATTATACATGCTCAAAGCACCTAATTTGTTTTTCACCACCTCAAATAATCTTCTCTCAATCTTTCATTCTACTTCTTGCTACACATTCTTCTTAACATTATACTTTCCACTCAACTTGATTATTGATAGCTTCTTTATGGCCAACGCTGTAGTTCATATCTAATCACAAGTTTGTAAAATTAATCTTCCATTCGCTGTGATATGGTTCTTCTTCACCACTTTATTTTTAGCACAAATCATCTCTCTTAAGTATCTAAGATACTCAACCTTATTATCTTTATTTTTTACTTTTTAAATTTTTTTTTTCTATGTATCATTTGATCTCCTAACTCATAATGATTAATTTCACATCAACTATACTTATATGTCATATAGTTAGATATTATTTCTACAAACATTAATCTCATAAATGTCCTTTCGTTCCTCTTTCTTTCTACTAATATCTAACTAAGTGCCCATATTATAATAATGACTTTTCAAATACTATATATCAATCTAATTTCGAAGACTTAACAGTATACTTCATTGGTGTGACTAAAAACGAACTCACCATCCAAGCAGTACGATCTCCACAACTTATCTTCTCCATGATCCAAAGGCCCCATGGAGCACACGTTTGTTGATTGAGAGCTTTTTAAAGCATTTAAAGATGTTGAAAGGTAGAAAATCACTTTGATTACCACATAGATTTTAGGGATAATTATATACATAGCACCCGAAACATTTATATGTACAAAATCTTGCACCCAAATGATATTTTTGAACTATTAAACTGATGTATTTACACGTGCCACAATCAAACTTTTGAGAATTTGATAAAGATGAAAATTATGGGTTGGGGTTTTATCATGAATTTTGATTTTTGAGTGAGAATTTGAAAAATTGATGAAAGAGGGGGCTAGATTTCTAAATAGCAATGTTTTGAGTGCTATGTATGTATTGCCCCTAGATTTTATATATGTGAGGAGACTTGGGAAGGAGGTAATGTTTCATTTGAAGATTTTGGATTAAATATAATAGTTTAACCCAAGCTGTGCTGCCTTACAGTTGTTTGGACCTAACCATCAAGAATGTTGTAAACTATTGCAGGAAATTGAACAATTTTAAAGTTATTGAAAGGGTGGTGGAAATTTTGACATTTGAGTACAATTCTGCCAAAAATTTTCTATTTGGATCCCTTTTAAATCATTTACATAGAGCGATGGTAGAGGAATGTCACTAAAGAGATGAATAAAATTTTCAAATATTTGGTTTAAGGTTTTCTGAGTTAGATGCCTTTGGGAAGTATGACATCCCAAATGTATTTGGAACATAATGCTGGCCAAAAAGATCAATGATAGGTGAAGAATGTGAATTATCTCACATGCTCAATCCATTATGCCCCAAGCATTGTTGCTTGTTGCTTATTATCCAGACCTTAATTGAATTAACTGTTATGTACCTTATGCTTAAATTTTTAATGCTTTTCTAGAGACCAACATTTTTAAATGGATTTACTTAATGAGGATGTGAACTAACCATTCTTTCATCAACGAAAGCACTTGCTGTTACCAAAACATGTTGATCGAAATAAGGAATGCTTGTGCAATTTAGTCGCAAATTAGAGATGCTATCTTCCATTTACTGACGAGGAGAAATTTAGCTGATGATCTCTTAGTTAAGAATTAAATTGTGGAGGACCTTTTGAAGGCTCTGGAGTTTTTTATTTATTTATTTATTTTTGGCAATAGGAAGTAATATAACATGCTATTTAATATCCAAAAGTAGGCTTTCTGGAACCTAGTCAATAAAATTCTCAGGATAAATTATTTAGACAAATAGAATTGACCTTAATCCAAAATATAAGATAGTGATGGAGATAAAATATCTTTTTATAGTAAAAAAATATTTTATCTTATTTTATTGTTAAAAAATATTCACTTGTTGATTGGCATTAGCTGACTTATTCCCAATCTGAAGAAAAGTATGAAATTTGATCAGAAGAACTCAAGTGTATTAGACAACGCTTCCAATGATAAGCTATTTGAGGTCGGAAGTGCTCTTGCTGTTGCATCATGGATTTGAAGAAACAAGGATAACATCAAGCTTTATTTAGGAAGATTTAGGGAAGTAGAGCCGTCCTTCCACTACAGTAGCATGATGTGGTTAGGGGCCTAATTATGTTATCCATAGTTGAGAGACTCATATTTGGTCATTATAATGCAACTTACTTAGCCTAGTGGTTGAGAACTTAGTCTTTTACCTTTATTTTTGAAGTTCAAGGCTTAGTATATATGTGTGTGCTAGCTTCAAAAAATTGCTCATTGTTTTAAAAATTCACTTGTGGTCTTACTTTTATGTCCGTCAAATTTGAGTAGTGACTTGCAATACAAGTTGCGGCCTTGTAGTGATCTAAGCATAAGTTCTGTTTGCCTTTGTTATCGACTTTGCCCCATCTCATGAGTTGAGTGAAAAGATTGTAGTTTTGATTGCCTTTGTTGTTGACTTTGCCTCATCTCTAGAGATCAAGCTTGACTCAGAAAATGCAGTTGTTGGTAAATGAAAATTGAGTAGAGTGTGCGCGTCGCTTATTAGCCTTGATGGATTGGCTTTATCAATACTTTTGTGTTAAGTTTAAAGATACTATTAATCATGATGAGTGAAGTGGTAATTTTTCAAACTTCAATTTGTGCCTAGGACCAATGTGTTTCATTGTGCGCGAGATGGAAAGTTGTTTGGGTGGAAATGGATAAAACTAAATTATCATTTCTTAAAACTCAGCTTAGAATATATGGGTAGTTTTGATTTATATGGCTAGCAAGCCACCTCTTATTGTAATTCGTTCTATTAGAAACTCGATATGATGCTTTAATAAGTTCATATTGGCGGTCACCCAAAATTTTAAATTTTTTGCTAAAGAACGAACTATATAATTTTGTTGAGGAGTTTAATGATCTTTGTTACTAGGCTGAGCTCAAACGGGACTCCTATTGGGCTAAAATCTATACAACTCCATTTTTTACCTTAAAAATTAACGCAATGAGCATCCTAAATAAAATGAATTTCACAAAAGTAATAAGTAATCAGGTTTACATTTTACATGTGCTTTTTTGTTTATTTTTATTTTCTGTCGAGTTTGTGAGGTTCACCATCAAAAATCAATCAAATGAGAACCTAATTGAACCAGCAATAAGCAAATCCTAAAGCTTTAATAAAACCTAAAAGTTCTCCATTTTACCCTCTACAAAGGCCACCGGAGGTTGAAGACAACATACAATCATCATTTGCTCAACTATCAACCACTGTGATGAAGTCAAAACTTGAAACTCGTCATATGTGCATGCTACACTAGTATACTTATTGTTTTTTTTTCTTCTCTAGATTGTTGAATTGGAGCCATTTGACTCACTAAGCAGTGGCAATTTCATCATAACACCAGTTCTTGATCACGTCTGATGTTTTATTTGGCTGTCCTTGAACATCGTTGATGGTTTGCTTTAACTAAGACCACTCCTTGATTGAATGATGTGTGATGAATTATGTTCTTATCTACAACTTCATTTAGTGCAAGCTTGTTATAATTTTGGATCAATCTGGTCTCGAAGCCCATTTAGATCCTTTTTACTTAAATCAACTAGCTATTCAGGTTTTGCTAAAATCCTCACCATTTGATTATCCTAACTCAAAATATTTTACACAAAAATGAAAAAATTGCGACTCAAATTCTATTAAATACAAAATTTTTGTTTAAAGGTCATTCCATTTGATAAGAAATTTATAAACAGTAAACATGTTGCTTTTTATAACAGTATGAAATCAATGTTTTTTAATGAATCTAAATGTTTTTTAGAAAATTAGTCAATATTTGGATCATCGAGTTCTTGAAAACTTTCTGCCAATGCTAACCCAATGGAACTCTTAGCTCCATTGGGTCATATCTAAACTTCTCAAGCCACATGTAACATGAGTTTGTTTCGGGCTAAACTTCTAAAATTACATTAAATGACTTAAATTCCGTACAAATCTTTAAATCAAAGGGAGCCCCTCTTTATGGTTTAATGAATAGTATGAAACTTTTGGATTATTTTGGTGTGGTTCACAGTCCATTAAAATCATTGAATTGTCATCCAACTTAAAATATTTATCAAATATTTTTCAAACCTTGAAAAATTCCATACTTGAGGCTGTTTTTATGGGTTTGCAAAAAGAATAAAACCTCAATTCTCCCTTCTTGAATCCCGTGGATTGGTGAACTTATTGAGAGGCCCACAAACCGTTATATTTATAGAAAATTCTACCAGTGTTTGAATGATTTGATACTCAAAATTCATGTTCCTTGCACTCAATCTGTGGACAAAAATATTATTAAAATGATTCAATGCGTTTCTTTGAAAGAAAAAATCAACGTGCCTGCTTTAAATCGAACTAAACCAAGTGGCATCTTAATGATGGAGCAAAATGAGAGGACACACATCCCAATTTATACACAAAAGGTTAGATGTTATACATTGACTTGTTTTGTTTGCCTATGTTTAAGCACTAAAGGAAATCATGATCTAAAATAAATTGTGGATTGCTCACCTTTGGTCTTGGCGAAGTATTTTGGAAAGTACATGCCACTTTAACCCTTCCCCTGAAACTCCCAAAGAGCTAAAAGATGATCACTCGAGCTCATTAGCACTTTTAAAGTCCACACTAGCATTATTATACGTTCTTTCATCACATTGCTATTTTGGAAAATTTACATACACACCACACAATTCTTATTTATTTACGTATTTAACTCCCAAAGTTTGATATTTACACTTATAACTCCTTGGTGTCATACACCTATGCATGAAAACATCCATTTCACTTTTAAAAAGACAGCGATGGTGGTAGTTTGTTGTGTTGTTGAAGATTTGAGTGGTATGCATGTAAATATGAATGTTTGGCTAGTAGATATGTAAATACATAAGAATTGTGTCATATGTATGAAATGCTCCTACTATTTTTAATACCAGGCAATGCTTTATCTACGTATCTTTTATAACTTTCATATTTTGATTAGTAACTTTTTTACTTTTTATCATCAAATGAGTTGTGTTACTTTGATTATGCGCCTTCATAAGATATCAAAACTATATAAAAGTCTTTTCATTGCTCAATTGATTACCTGTGCTAAATTATCTCTAAAGTCAATCTTTTTGGCATAATCCCAATTTGATTGTCTAATTCTATATGCGAATAACTATCATAATCTTGAATCACTCCTTTTTTCATAAATATTGGTATCATATTGCTCGTCATTTACTTGGTATTCCGTCTTTAAGATTTCATAGAAAGAATTTAATAAGCCAAACTACAATGATAGCTCTCATATAAAGTTTTTAAATGAAAAAAAAAACTATTTGAATATGTAAATACATATTTTATTTTGTACTTTATTATAGCTATATGAACTACAATTTTATCGATCAATGTATGAAGTACTTATTGATTCTTTTCATCACACTATTCCAAAAAAAATTGCATTCTATGTAATAACAGTTTAATATCTTCATCTTCAACTAAGATATTATTGCATTCTAGTATCTTTGCCTATGTTTTATTTTAGCTATTTATATGACTTCTAATTTTTGAATTTGTAGTGAGTTGATATTAGCTTCTATGAGACTTGCTGTGTTGCAGGGTTTTGCAGTTAGGTCCATAAATGATTGAAAGTTATTGTTATTTTCCATTTTTCCACTTGAGTGTATTATATAGAAGGGATTTTTACATACATACAACACAATTCTTATGATTTTACATATCTAACATTTACAATTTGATATTTACATTTATTACAACTTGGCGCTATAAACCTATACATAAAAATGTGCAGGGTTTTGTAGTTAGGGTTTTGCAGTTAGTTGATATTAGCTTCTATGAGACTTGGTGTGTCACAGGGTTTTGCAGTTAGGAACATAAATGATTGAAAGTTATTGTTATTTTCCATTTTTCCACTTGAGTGTATTATATAGTAGGGATTTTTACATACATACCATACAATTATTGTGAATTTACATATCTAACATTTAAAATTTGATATTTACATTTATTACAGCCTGGCACTATAAACCTATGCATAAAAATGTGCATAAAAAATTAGTAAAGTGGTGTTTTTTATGCGATGTTAATGATTTGAGTGTTACCTAAATATTAAAGTTTAAGTATTCACATGTAAACATGTAAGGATTGTGTGGTAGGTATGCAAATGCTCCTACATAAAAGTGCTTGGTTGTCTTGTTTTCGAGGAACAAAATTCTTGTCAATTTTCTTGGAAATTAATGTGAAGGTTTCACATGCCATTCGGAAAAGTCGCCACTAGAAAATAAGAGCATATTTGATTTTGGAGAAAACGATAATTTTATTGCTGAAATTTGAAGGTTTCAACAATAACTCGTTAAAATAGGAAATAAGTGACCAATAAAAACAAAAAACACCCTAGGGTGAGGACGATAGGTGTTGGCGTCGGCAGAACATCAGGTGAGGTGATTGGAAGGGAGAAGGGTGGGGGGGGGGGGGGGGGTAGGTGGGCAGCTTGAGTGGCTGGCCAAGTATGATTTCGAGAATACCATGACTAGGAGTGGAAAAGAGGTGCTAACTGCAAGGAAAAAACTCCTGGTTGTTGGGGGCTAGGACCATGGGGGTGCAGGGAAAACCAACAGGCGGCAAGGAGGGGAGGTGGAGATGGAAGTTGGAGTAGATAATCACCACCGGGGAGAGGGATATAGCCGAAGCACCACGCTAAACATCGGATACAACCCTTAGAGGGGAAAATAAGATGCCGACAGCTGTCCTAACAAATTGAATTTAGAAAATAACATAAGCTAAATCCTAAGGCATAAAAACACATATAAATAGAAGAGAGATGGGCGTAAAATGAAAACAGGAAGAGAGAAAATTCCCTCCTAATGAAAAGAGAAGTGAGTGGGCCAGTTCAGCCCCCTCTCTCAAGTGTACCGGTTCGGGTCAAGCTGATTCAACTTTTGGAGGAAAATCCCCATGTTATTCTCTTAGGGTTGGGGGAGCTTCGACCTCATACATCGAAGCACTTGGATCCTCATGGTGCGGCATTAAGTTTCCTGGTAGGTCGAGCATGCCGATGCTGTCATTCCACAATGCATTCTAGTAGAATAGGTAGCTAAGCTTTTTTGGCACATCCTGAGAAGAAACTACATATAAAGGTGGGTTCTCGCAATGCACCTCTTGAGCCCTTACATTTGAAAGCTTCTATTTCTACTTCTCATGCCCAACGTGCGGTGGTTGAGTAACAAGTATGTGAAGGGAACTCAATGATTGGATGAAATCTGAGACAGACAGTGCCACTCTCACTAGCATCCAGTTAGGAGAGACATTTTCGATGATGGTTTCTGGATATCATTGAAGAATTTTCATCTTCCCTTGGCTCCTAGGGCACATTTCAGAGTTGAGGTTCAATTCACCTGTCTAGAAATCTACTGATGGGTTCTCCACTAAGCTGACTCTAATATATGAACTACTCACTGTAATAGTCCAGGCATGGAACATAATGGCTCCTCTTTGGGCATGTTGAAACTCTCGCCGTAGGGGCAGGGGGTCTATAGATTTGAAATATCTGCCTTGCTCTTGTTTTTGGGGGCCCTTGTCGGCTCCTTAGACTTGTAACTGCATTGGCCACTTACAATGAAGTCGGTTGGATTCTCTTCCACGAGCTCAGCTGGGACTAATTGTGTCTTATTCTTCCCAATTGGAAGCGGGTTCTACTCATTTATATCCTTACCAACTTTTTGATAAAGACATGCTCGGTGAAGTGGATCACTCTCCTGGTTGTGCATTTTGCTTCAACCCGTCCAAATCCGTGGCACTTGCAAGATTTTCTGGCTGTGACAAACTTGCAGATTGGTTTCGCTGGATAGTAGCTAGGTGGGTCGCTTGGTGCTGCGGTCTCTCCACTTCGGAAGCCAGAGTCTGCAACTTTAGGCGGTAGTAAGTTGGTAGGAACTGACGCTGTGTTTTCCACTTCATCTTTATATCTTCTCGTTCCTTCCTTCGACATTTCGGAACACGGCAGATGGTAGCCTCCCATTGGATTTCATCTTCCATGTCCGTAATCCACCGCCAAAGTCGGCAGATCTTTTGCCATATATCCTCCGGGGAAAGCACGTGCATGTTTCTCAATGGTGGCATGGCTAGGGTTTAGAGTTGGGGGGCGAGAGAGGGTTAAAAATTTAATTTAGGGTCGCTGATTTTGAAAACTAGCAAGAAGAATTGAAGGTTTGGTCAAAGTTTTGGCTATGGTTGGAAGTAGGAAAGAAAACAAAATTTGTGCGATGGGGCAGATGTTAGGAAACCATAGGATAAGGTGAACGCTGATGGAAGTTGGTCTAAACTTAAAACTGGTGCTTGTGGGTTTTTCAGGAACCATACAGGTATTATATATATGTTATTTTATCCTCCCTGTAGACAGAGGTTTGAACTGTCCAGTTGGCTGTCAAACTGGATGCTACATTTAAAATGCAATACCTTCATGTGGAGTTAAGACTCTTTGGAGCTGACTGACATTTTCAAGGGAGTTAAACCTCCTCCCTGGTATATTTCTTTAACTGTTAATCATATATTTAATA
Source organism: Papilionanthe hookeriana x Papilionanthe teres (assembly GCA_022702705.1). NCBI lineage: Eukaryota > Viridiplantae > Streptophyta > Magnoliopsida > Asparagales > Orchidaceae > Papilionanthe > Papilionanthe hookeriana x Papilionanthe teres. The sequence goes on along the minus strand of CM040439.1, from coordinate 22,390,746 downwards.
TTGTTGGTATGTGGAGCTTTATACCTAGGGAAGGGAATCACTCGGCTGATTGGCTTGCTATATGGGGTGCTTCTACTGAGCTTGTGGTGATTAATGGGGACTCTCCTAATACTTTGAAGACACTGCTGCATTGGGACTCACTGAATATTCCATATTTAAGGTGTAAAGCTGCTGTTTCCTGATTGGTACTTTTCCAAACAGCAAAAACGCAAAAGCCAATTTTATTAAGTACCTGAAGCAAATAAATGTTTACAACCACTCATTTGAAAGCAGGAAAAACAATAACACAAACACATGCGACCATCCAGGTGAGAATGGGACTAAAGGGCTGCCGCTTGGACAACGGTTTGGGGAAAGGGAAGGTGGATGGTAGTAAGCAGGTTGGCATGTAATGGGTTTGCGGACAGCAGCGGCAAGGTTGACTGGGTTTGGCGGCGGCGTCAGGCTGAGGTGGCTTGTGTGGTCTGTCAGTGAGTCTGGATGGACAGGAGACATGGGGATGGGAGGGCTGAGATGACAGCTGTATACAGGATACGGAGTGGGGCAGCAATAGGTGGGAAAATTAGGGCCGTGAAGGTGCAGCAGGGATGGCTGGGTGATCTTGCGGTTGGGGAATTAGTGGGATATGGTAGTTTAGTGGGACGGCCCGTTCGATGGGGGAGAAGAGGCAGGGGAAGACCGGCTGGCGTGGAGAGGAGGTATGGTTGGCAGGTCGCAGGAGTAGTGAGATGGTTTTCGAACGGGAAGGATTTAGCATAGGACTTGCTTCGCGGGTGGGTGGGTTGGGCGGGGTTATAGATTTCAATCTGAAATGAAGTAGCTCTGGCAGCCTACAAAGTTTGTACATCCTGTTAGAGAACAATAATTTGGCATTTTTATTCTGCCAATTTTACCCCTACTTGGTAACTACATACATAGCACTCTAAACATTACTATTTAGAAATCTAGCACTCTTTTTTATTCTAATTTTTATATTTCAGTCAAATATCAAATTTTGTGATAAAATCCCAACCCATATTTTTCATTTTAATCAAATTATCAATGATTTGACCTTGGCACGTGTAAATCTATCGGTTCAATAGTTCTTAAAAAAAAAGAAACCGAGGTGCTAGTTTTATAAATAGCACTGTTTTGTGTGCTTTTGTATGATTATCCCTTTATTTTTTTCTCCTCCCATCTCTTTCTTAGCTAGAAATTCCCTTTTATAATCATATATGCCACCTTGAGCAACATTCCTATACTTACTGTTTAGTTTCAAATTAACGTAAGCTGTTTTGTTTTTAATATGGTTAAATTCTTTCTGAGAATGCACTCTATTTTTTAATAAATTTGCTGCTGTGGGCAATGAATTTTGGAGCATTTATATGCATACCACACAATTCTTATGCTTTTACATATCTAACACCTAAGCTCATATTTACATACATTCCACTAAAATCTTTAACATAACATCAAAAATACTTCCATCACTATCTTTTTAGAAGTGAAATACACATTTTCATGCATAAGTCTATGACACCAAGGTATTATAAATGCAAATATCAAACTTTGTTTGTTAGATATGTAAATACTAAGAAATGTGTGGTCTTATGTAAATTTCCCATGAATAGTTCCATGTAATTATCAGATTCATGGCACATATATTTCGGTTTTTTAAGTATTTGGTGGAAATAATAGTAGTTGCAACCTAATTGAGGTGTTTAACTATTTGAGTAATCTTAAAGTCCAAAATAACATGTAATAATGTATTTTTAACAAAATTTACTTGGTTAAATATGGATCTGTTAGGGTTGTTAATGCCAGATATAAATTTTCAAGTTGTAAGGTAGACAATAGATATTAATCCTTTTTTTATCATCAATCCGCTTAATTTTAAGTGAAAGTTACATACGTTGCCCAGAATTCTTATGTATTTACGCATCTCAAACCTAAACTTTCATATTTACATGTGTAGCATTTTGGTTTTTTTGACCAATGCATGAAAATGTGTATTTCGCTTTTAAAAGATGATAATGGTGATATTAAAGATATGAATACTATGTATATAAATATGAATGTATAGGTGTGAGATATGTAAATACATGAGAATTGTGTGCTATGTATTTAAATGTCCCTAATTTTAATATCATCTCAGAGAATGCTTAGAAATACGCAGCTTCCTTAATAGTCTCCATTTTCTCTCTTAGGTGGTTTTTTTTCAAAATGTTATTTTTTTAATATAAATTCATTTTTATTATGTATAACAACTTTTTCTTTTCCTTTCTCTTGATTAGGATGATGATGGTGATAATGCTTTTCATATAGCAGCTGATGCAGCTAAGATGATAAGAGAAAACCTTAATTGGATTGTTGTTATGCTACAATACCCTAATGCTGATGTGGAACTTAGAAACCACAGGTGAGTGCTACTCAAATCTTAGTACTTGTTTAAGATCAATTTTATTTTTTATCTTTGTTTCTATTTTTAACAACATGATTGTTCGGGTCTGTTTGGGACCACTCCTTTATTATTTTTTTATTTGGTTTGTCTTTTTTTGTTTGTTTATATTTTTACTTAAAATGAAATATATTTGGTATGTCATAACATATTTAATCGTTTTAAAAACCCTAAAAAATAACTTTTAGTTAGTTTTTTAAAAAACAAACTGATTTGTTTTTCAAAAATGCGGCTTACTACCTGAATGGTGGTGGCTACCTACTTTGCTTCTGTTGTCTCTTCACATTCAGAGATAAGGTATGGACATCTCTTAGTGTCCAATAAGGCTGTAGTGGCACATTTTGAAAATCAACAGGCAGCAATTCTAAACCCCCCCCCCCCCCCGCGATATCGGGCTATGGAATTTTTTTCTGGCTCAACCAACTGACACTTATATGCAACTGGTCAAACTGCACCGTGAACTTTACTGATAGGTCCCTCTACTGTAGGTGGTGGAGTCTCATAAACATGTCCTAGCAGTATTGAGGAGGTATGTATTTTTTCTGCATCTTCTTATCTTCTCCCATCTAGTAATTTTGTCTCTGCCTTCTCCCTTTCTCTGTCTCTGCAAGTTTTCCCACCAAAATGAGGCACATTTTCTCAATTTGATAGCTGCAAGCTTCACCCTCTTGTCTTTTGGTACCTCTTTGTAGTCCAAGATCCTCTCAACTAATTGTAGCTATTCGATAAAGTTATTTGGATTCATACCTCCACCGAGCTCTCATAGATCGACTTTGATGTTAAAATTTCTGTGCTCTCCACATATAGCCTCCTCTCTCGGCCTCATTTGACACTGAATTTCAAAGCGTCAGACCTGTCTTCCTTGTCATTGAATTCATCCCAATGGAAGGTATTTAGGTTCTCATCTCTTTCTCTCCTTCAACTCTTGATGTTGCAATCGAGGTTAATCTCCTCCTGGATTTCATCATCAATCTCTGCAAGCCTCTGCTGAAGGTGATGAAGCTTTCGCTATCTCTCTTCCCGGGTAGACTTGCCTGTAAGTCCCTGATAGCATGGTTAGGGTTTAGGATTTGTGCGATTATAAATGGTAGTTGGTGGACATAAAGAATTTTTGGAGATGGTTTGGGTATGGTAGATGCTAGGAAGTCCCGAGATAGGACTAGGTTTAGGCTAGTTTTGATACCAATTGATATTAAAATTAACACAAACCACCATAGAAATGCAAATATTTTTGCTGAAATTCAAAATTGTTACAATAAAGGCTCTCGACAATAGGAAAACAACAACACAAACCACTAAAGTCTTAATAGGGCGAGTAGGAAATTAGTGGGCTGTGGCTGAGTTAGTGTAAGCAGGGGATTGGAGGTTGTAGGGGTGTGGTTGAACAGCGATTACAAGTGGCTGGTGGCAAGGCGGCGCAATGAGGAGAGGTTGGACGACAATCAACAAGTGGCTGGAGGCAGTGTGGTGCAGGGAGGAGCGGCTGCAAGGGAGGCAGGTAGGGGGTGGCTAGTGGCACTGGATAGCAGATTGAGGGCTGTTTGGGACCAGCAATAGTGAGGGAGATGGTTGAAAAGTCTATGGAGGTGTTTGGTAAGGATAACTTTCCCCTGGGGATCGAGCTGCAACCGGAGCACTACTCGTACTCTTGGAGAAGGTCATCATCTCGGATGAGTTACAACTAGAACATCTTCTCGCCTTCGGGTACAACCCTAGAAAGGTAAAATGGGGGCCGACGGCTGTCCAAACAGAAATCTCAACAAAAACTAACCCTAAAATAAAAAATAATATATATATATATATATATATATATATATATATATATATATATATATATATAACCATGAGGAGGAGGCCCCTCCCCTTCGACGTCAAATCTAGCCCATCAACATGGATCGGTCGACCCTGCTCCCCTTTGGCTGAACCAGTTCAAATGAACCACCCAGTTCAGCCCTCCTTAGGGAGCCCCGTCTCATTTAATGAGTAGTATTGAATCTTTTGGATAATATAGTGGGATATCATTCATGTAGGCTAATTTTAAAATACTTATATAGAGGAAGGCTAATCTTCTGGAGCTCGCCCGACGCTCGCCGTGCGTACCGCGCGCTGTTGCGGCGTCTGGCCCTTCGTCTGCTGCGGCTTTTCGTTCGCAACAGTTTCTGCGAGTTTGATCGAGGAGTCTGCTCGCAGCAAAGGAATCTTCTGCGCTCTGACTCCCTGTTGTCGTCGTCTTCTGACTGAACGACGAATTCTGTTTGCGGCTACGCCTCAGCTGCTGCGGCGTATGTGCGGCCCTGCTGCATCTCTCGTTCGCAGCACAGAGCCGTGAGACTACGACAATGATGTTTTTCTGCACGACGTATCCATTGTAGGCGGGCTCTGTGCTGTAGATTTTCTGTGAGGAAGGCTTCTGCGGATACAGCTGCTTCGTGAGGTTGACTGTTGCGGTTCTTTCGGCAAGCTCGGCCTCTTGTGAGAGCTCGAAGACTTGTCGCATAGTGGTTTCGTCCGACCGTCGAGGCCGCTCGGATTCCGATGGCAACTAGGACGTCCTATGCTTGGAGTCGTGGCGACAAGTCCCACAATGATCACCTCTTTTTCCCGCAAGAATTTCATGACATCTGCGGTCGTGCAAAATACAGGGCCATTTTATCGAGCCAATTGAGACTAAAGATGGTAAACCCATCGTTATCTTCACGACTCTGAAATGAAGTTTCCTCCGACAACGTTAAATTTACTTTAGTTGGAAAATTCCAACTCAGGCACCCCAAGATGGATAAAGTCGAAAAATATTTCGAGAATTTGAAGCTCATTGGGGATGGAAATCGGAGTGCTTAGATGACGTACATCTACTTATTCGGATACAAAAAGAAGTTAAGTCTACGTTGATCTTTCATAAGAATAATCAGCTTGATTCATTGGCACTCAATCGCGATTATCAAACTGATCTCGATTTTGACTCATCTAAGGAGCCTCCTATTGTTCCTATGTGATTCAAACTTCGGGCTCCCTTTCATTTGTATATAACTGCGTGCTTTGTACAACATTAGCCGAGCTCTCAGATTCCTCTCGGAGTGGATGCTCCTACTTTTGATATGGTCTCCTGAGGTGGTGCCGTGGTTCGAGTGGAGAGATTTCACCCTCCACGATGTGGATCGTTTTTGGATCACGGATTGTGCGGATGGTTTTGGCAGAGAGGCCGTGGTGGAGAGCGGACTCTCTTTTGTCGGCGATTGCAAAATGTTTGGGCACATTAGAGACACTCGCTATGTACTACATCCTCCTCCGGAAAAGGTGCTGTCTAGGCGTTCGTCATTGTTGGAAATTCTCAACATGGAGTTGACGCTACCCCGCTCGAGAGACTAGGTAGCACATGATGCTGATAATCCGACCGACTCGGCTTTCAGGACTTTGTTGTGAAGACCGTCGGGAGACTCCTCAACGAGGTTGCACCGGTTGCGCACTCCTCGTGGCTACCGTGGTCATCGAACAAGCTGGAAGGCCGACCCTTCCTCCGCGTGTGCAAACCGCCCGGACGGTTACAGTGAACCAATCACTACATCGACTTCTCCCACTCGCGGATCGGACGACTCACACTTCGGAGGATCGACAGCAGCTGTATACCTCCCGGGAGGAAGAAGAAGGCGGAGTACTTTACTCACTGGAATCTTATGGATGACACTCTGGTCCTCCAGCGATGGAGAATCTCTCCACGCAACGAGAACCACTCAGAAAGCTCGATTATCGAACGCGCTCGCAACCCATAGTAGAGGAAGGCCTTGGCGACCTCATCCACTGAACAATTTTTAGTTGCTAGTTTATATTAGTCCTATCTTTTGTACTTTTATTGAAGTTGCTTTTTATTTCTTTGAGTTGGGCTCCACCATGGGGCCCTCTCATTCTACTTGTTTTGTAACCCCTCTCTTTTATCTTAATGAAAATGGCCCTAGGGCTTTTTGGAATATATATATATATATATATATATATATATATATATATATATATATATATATATATATATATATATATATATATATGTATTTTATGTATGTGTGTATGATGGCTAAATAACTTAAAAATTAGTTGTGATGAAAGCGTATTCTCTTAGATTTAATCAAATAAATCTAATTGATGTACTCCAAATGTTTAAGATTGAGTGAGTTCCACTACAAATAGATAAAGTTTGAATTTCAATTTTTTTAAAAAATAAACATTATAGATCAATCCATGATTATTTTGATGCAACTTGATCTTTGTTATAAGGTGTCATTCAATTCCGAGGGATTTGTTATGTATGTAAATGCCTCCAAAATATTTTATTGAACTCATTGTGTTGATATGCTGATTTGATAAGTGACTTTTTCTATGGGCATTTACTTTGCATATAGCTCAATCTCTATATATTTACATATCTTAACAGCATAAATACCACTTTTTTAACTTTTAAAAACTGACATGCGCCCTTTCATGCATCGGTAAGGTGGTGTATATGTAAAAATTTAAGTTTATGTGTATGTATGTGTAAAAAAAAAGCTATTATTTTGTGAAATTAACTTTTGTGCATTTGCAGAGGCTGGAAATTGCGTGATTTTCTAGAAGCCCTTCCTCGAGAATGGATATCCGAAGATTTGATGGAAACGCTCGCAAGCAAAGGAGTTCATCTATCCCCAACCATGTAAGTCTGAACACTTATAATTTACATATATCACACGTAAACTTTCATATTTACACACAACACTCAAATTTTTATTATCACATCAAAAATAGCACGGTTACCACTTTTTCGCGCATATGTTTAAAGCACGATAGAGTTATATATTCAAATATGAAAGTTTAGGCGTGAGATATGTAAATCCTTAAGAATTGTGTGCTAGGTACATCCCACTTAATTCCTGTCTTTACGTATCTAACAAGTTTATACATATATGCCATCTTACCTATGCCTAAAAAGGTACAAATGTTAAAAATAAAGTTTTATGTAAATACATAAGAATTGTGTGCTAGGTACATAAAACTCAATTCTCATGTATTTATATATATATATCCAACACCTAAAGTTCAATTTTTACATACAATTTTTATATATCCTAGGCCTGGAAGGTGTATTTTACATTTTAAAAATCAAAATAGTGATATTTTTGATACGATACAAAAGATTTTGGTGGTCTAAATGTAAAAAAAAAAATTTAAATTTAAGATTTTGATATGTAAATACGTAGGAACTGGGTGGTATATGCAAAAGTTTGTTTATTTTAAACTAACATAGTCATCTGCATTGTTTAGATATGAAGTTGGAGATTGGTTGAAGTTCCGGCGAAGTCTTAACACACCTAAATACGGCTGGCAAGGAGCGAATCACAAGAGTGTGGGTTTCGTCCAGTCCGTGCTCGACCACGATAACCTAATCGTCTCATTTTGCTCCGGAGAGGCTCATGTCTTGAAGGACGAGGTTATAAAAATCATCCCTTTAAACCGGGGCCAGCACGTACAACTTAAACCCGATGTCGTCGAGCCGAGGTATTGAATTATGTGAATTTTAACAATATACTACAAATTTTTTATTTATTTACATATCTAATAACTAATGTTTGATATTCATGTTTATAGTATTTTGCTGTTATAAACCTTTGCATCTTGAATTTGGTGGCATGCCTGTAAATGCCCCATAAATATTTTTGCGAGAATTGAAGATGATGGACACTGATTTCTGGTTAAATACAGGTTTGGTTGGCGTCGTCAATCTCGTGATAGCATTGGAACTGTTCTCTGCGTCGACGATGATGGAATTCTTCGGGTGGGCTTTCCCGGAGCCTCCAGGGGATGGAGAGCTGATCCTGCCGAAATGGAGAGGGTTGAAGAGTTTAAGGTCGGTGACTGGGTGCGTATTCGTCCCTCGCTAACAGCCGCCATTCATGGTTTAGAAGCTGTAACTCCGGGGAGCATCGGAATAGTCTACTCAATCAGACCAGATTGCAGCCTTTTGCTGGGTCTTTCTTACTTGCCCAGTCCATGGCATTGCGAACCAGAGGAAGTAGAGCCTGTCGAACCATTCAGGGTACTGAGATGTTTCTTCATTTTCGTTTGATTTAGGGTTTTCTTGTTCGTTTTCGGTTATTGTTTACTGCTTTTATTATTATTGTTCGTAGATCGGTGATCAAGTATGTGTGAAGAGATCGGTTGCAGAACCTAGATATGCTTGGGGTGGTGAGACTCATCACAGCGTTGGGAAAATCACCGATATTGAGAGCAATGGTTTTCTCATCATCGACATGCCGAATCGTTCGAGTCCTTGGCAAGCCGATCCTTCCGACATGGAGAAGGTGGAGAGTTTCAAGGTACGGTGGTTTGTTTTCATTCATTAGCGAATATTACGCGCGTTATCTGCATCTAGCTTGTCTGCACCTAATATTTTTACCATTAAAAGGGCTTAACACTTATTTTACTAATGGAAGGTGCTTGTTACTGTTTAGGTGGGGGATTGGGTGAGAGTGAAGGCCTCGGTGCCTTCTCCGAAGTACGGTTGGGAAGATGTTTCTCGTAACAGCATCGGGATAATCCACAGCCTCGAGGACGACGGCGATATGGGCGTCGCCTTCTGCTTTAGAAGCAAACCTTTCTGTTGTTCGGTGGCGGACATGGAGAAGGTGCCTCCATTTGAAATAGGGCAGAAGATCCATATTATGCCTAACATATCCCAACCAAAACTTGGCTGGTCTAATGAATCTGCAGCTACAATTGGGAAGATTTCAAGAGTAGACATGGATGGAACCCTAAATGTGAGTCTCCTTGAACTATAGATTTAGGTGCTCTCTAGCAACATAGGAGATTTAACTTACTAGAATATAGTAAATCCTGAAAATCCAGATTTAAAAATCAGCGAAGCTGTTACTGAGCTGCGCCTTAAATTTGAAGCACGTGAAATTAAATCCATCAATTCGTAGGATTTATTTGATCCTGGATTTATGACCGAAATCCGTGAAATACGGATTTACTGCATCTTAGGATTTATTTTGTCTAGGTGAGATTTCGCTCGAGTCCCGGCTAAATCCCACCTTAAATCCGTTGCGAGAGAGCTCCATAGATCAAATTGGAAATCTTCCCAAGTTTCCAACTCTTTTGCTATGATTTTGCAGGTTAGGGTTGCTGGAAGAAGCAACCTGTGGAAGGTTGCTCCAGGCGACGCTGAGCGGCTTTCCGGCTTCGAGGTGGGAGATTGGGTTCGGCTGAAGCCGAGTCTTGGATCAAGACCTTCATATGACTGGAATAGTATAGGGAAGGACAGTATAGCTGTAGTTCATAGCATCCAGGATTCTGGATATCTGGAGCTCGCCGGCTGTTTCAGGAAAGGAAAATGTGTGGCGCATTACATGGATGTTGAGAATGTCCCGTGTTTGAAAGTTGGAGATTATGTCAGATTTCGTGCCGGAATTGTTGAGCCTCGATGGGGCTGGAGGGGCGCTTCTCATGAGTCCACCGGAATCATTACTGGCGTTCATGCAGACGGTGAAGTTAGGGTAGCATTTTTCGGCATGGCCGGACTTTGGAAGGGAGACCCAGCGGACCTCGAGAAGGAGAATATATTCGAGGTTGGAGACTGGGTGAAGCTCAGAGACGAATCCACTGTCTGGCGATCCTTGAAACCTGGAAGCACAGGTATCGTGCATGGATTAGAATACGAATCCGATATCTGGAACGGAAAGGTGCAGGTCTCCTTCTGTGGCGAGCAGGACCGGTGGGTCGGACCTATGACCGAGCTCGAGAGATTCGATAAGCTCGTTGCGGGACAACGTGTGCGGATCATGAGAAGCATCAAGCAGCCGAGGTTTGGATGGTCAGGTCACAGCCACGCCAGCATCGGAACCATATCTTCCATCGACGCCGACGGAAAGCTTCGAATCTATACTCCGGCGGGATCGAAGGCATGGATGATCGACCCGGCAGAGGTGGATCGAGTTGAGGAAGACGAAGTCTGCGTCGGTGACTGGGTGAGAGTGAGGGCGAGCATCACAACTCCGACTTATCAATGGGGTGATGTGAACCCGTCGAGCATCGGAGTCGTGCATCGAGCCGAGGATGCCGAGCTCTGGATTTCGTTCTGCTTCTCCGAGCGGCTGTGGATCTGTAAGGAGGGAGAGGTGGAGAAGGTCAGGGCTTTCCGAGCGGGCGACAAGGTGAGGATCCGGCCTGGCTTGAAGACGCCGAGATGGGGTTGGGGGATGGAGACTTCGTCGAGCAGGGGTGTGGTGATGGGGGTGGATGCTAATGGTAAGTTAAGAATAAGATTCAGATGGAGGGATGGGAGATTGTGGAATGGTGATCCTGCTGATATAGTTCTTGAAGAAGAAGATGACTCAGTTGCAAATCATAGCGGTAACTGCAGCTTGTAGGGTTTCTTGTTCATTCTTTTGTTGTTCATCTGCTACAGCTTTTTCTTTTTTTTTCTTTTTAATTTCTATATTAATATAATATGTTAATATTTTGACCGTTGGAGATGGGGTTTGGAGGGTTAGGGTTGTGCAGATTGAAGCTGATAGCCGTTGGGGATTTTTTGAATTTAACCTGCGCGGGGAGGATGGAAGGTTTGATTTGGGTATTCTGTTGTTTGTATTTATATGTTTTTAACTACACGAGTTAATTAACATTTGGACTGAATGATTATGTACATCCAATAACAACTTTATTTCTGTGATTTTTGTTTTTTTTTTTGTTTTTGTTTATTTATTTATTTTTTTTTTTGGTATAATTACGTACAGATCATCTGAAATATTGATATTTACAAATTAACCGTAGATATCATCAAAATATTGAGAATTTGGTGACAATGAAAAATATGAGTTGAGGTTTTACCATGAATTTTGATTTTGAGTGAGAATTTGAAGAATGGATTAAAGAAAGTTTGGGATGATTTATATGTAATTGTCCCTTATTTTTGTTGAAATTTAAATCTCTCTCTTCCCACCCCTGCCCCTCTATCTCTCCACGAGTTAGGTGTCACAAACTAATTCATCTCTAGTTATCCGTGCGGCTTTAGCGCTCTTCTTTAGCAATACATCAGCTTAATCTTTACAACACTTATGTAAGCACAAAATACTCTAAGAATAATAGTAGAGAGAAGTATTTGAGAAATGAATGCTTCACTAAGAAAGAAAGATTACAACGCTTGAATGTTTGGAAGTTTTGGATGAATGTTTGGATGATTACAAATGAGGGGAGGGACTCTTATTTATAGTCTCCCAAAGATCAAGGGAAACTTCTAGATTACCTAAGAATAGTTTAGTTTCTGGAGAATTTTACATTATTCTCTTATGTACATAGGGCTGTCAAAAAAGCTCGTAGTTCGCGAACAGTTCGTGTTCTGTTCGTCAATAAGTTCGTGTTCGATTCGTTTGATAAGTAAATGAGACGAGCATGAAATTTTTTTTTTTCTTTCGGTTAGTTAAACGAATCAAACATGAACAATGATGCATTCGCTCGTGTTCGGATCATTATTGTATGAAATATTAAATAATTTACAATAATTTTATATAAAAAATTTATGATATTTTTAAAAAAATAAATTTTATAAATATTAGTAATATAAGCTGTATAATTAATATAATTAATATAATATTATATATATATATATATATATATATTAGGGCTGTCAAGCTGGCTCATCGTTCGCCAACATCTCGTGTTCGACTCGTATTCGACTTATTCGTTAAGAAACGAACATGAACAATTTCAAACACAAGTTTATTTCAAACAAACTAAAGTTCAAACGAATTGAACATGAATACAAGCTCTGTTCGTTCGTGTTCGGTTCGTTTACACCCCTATATGTACAATATAGCCCTAAAACTTTCTAGGTTATTCTTAAATTTCATTGGAACTTTTCCTTCAAGCATTCTCCAAAATAAGGCAGAATCTTTAAGAGTCTATTGTATGCCTCTTTATACTCTAACTTTTAGAATCTTTCATCTCACGAGTGTCTTGCCAATTTCTAAAATATGGTGAAGCGTGACATAGGGCTAAATAAAATTTAGGAAGATTTACATAAATGCCACTCCATTCATATGTATTTACATATATACCATTTAAATTTTAATTTATACATAATTTTACCAAACGTATAAGTTTGCATATATATGTAAATGCTTATATGTGAAAATATTAAAAAATTAAAAAGATTTACAAACATACCCTTAAATTCTAATGAATTTTGCATGTCTACACCCAAAAATTTAGTTTTTACATACATTCAATCTTATGCATGAAAAAATATGTAAATATATAATTACATAGGAATTGTGGGGGTATGTATGTAAATACACGAAAAAAAAGATCATTTAGTCAAACCAATCAATGTCATTTAAAGAAACAGATTAATCCACAGAAACAGCTTATATTTCAACCAAAAAAAAAAAAAAAAAACTAAAATATCAGAATGGGGATAATTACATAACAGTCTGCCATAAATTTGCTATTTACAAATCAACCACCATCTTTCATCCTTTTTTTCAAATTCTCATTCAAACAGCTTCTTTTCATTTTTATCAAATTCTCAATGATTTGAGGGTAGCGCGTGATCCTGGGCGGTTAATTTGTAAATATTAATGTTTCGGGTGGTCTAAATGTAATTATCCATTGATTTTTCTCATCTCCCAAGTAAAATAACTCTATCTTTCTGAACAGCTTGAGAGAGATGGATGTCAAAGAGCTCACATCTGATAGGCATCTCCATCTCATAGAAAGGATTCTTCAGAACAAAATCTGTGTATAACTCGTAGATAACTTTCAGCAGCGCTTCCATATGCTGAGCTCCAGTTTCACAAACCACAAAAAATTTGGTTCCTGTTGCAAAAGCAGAAATATAACATTTATTAGCACTAAATTCATGCATTAAAATGATTATTTAATCAAATCTGAAATAGAATATTTAGTATATGAGATTAATCTCTTTATGATTTTTTTCTTTTAATGGCTAGAGGCTATTATACGAGCCCCCAGCCACCCTGACGTGCCTAATTATTCGAGGAACGCCCTCACTACCGGCAAACCGACCAGAGGGCGATTCAAATCCGTGACCTGAGAGGACTTACGACCTTCAAAGAGGCTGCTCTACCAACAGATCACAGCTGACGGCACGAGATTGATCTCTTTGTTATATGATTACTTCATTCAAAATTTATATATTACATTTATCTCGAAATAAATTTGATGAAAATTTTGGTAGATTTACATGCATATTGCATAATTCTCATGTATTTACATGTTTTATACATACATTTTAATATTTACACATACAACAATTAGACAATTCGTATCACATCAAAATATCACTAATAGTAAATTTTCTAAAGTAAAACATGCATTTACACTAAAATAACACTAGAATATTATATACGTAAATATGAAATTATTGGGGGTGAAATATACAAATAGGTATAAAGTATGGGATATGTACGTAAAGCAATCTATTTTTCTTTATGATTAAGGGGACCTTCTTCACATCGATGTTGTTTTTGTGGCGTTTATTTATGTAATTTCACTTCCATATTTTAGATTGACTATGATGTTAAGATTATATGAACTCAAGTATTCTTTATTGTAATTTAGAGGCATTTACACATCTAACACCTAAACTCTACTTTTTTACATTTATACCGCCAAAATCTTTCATATCACATCAAAAATATCAGTATTAACATACATTTTTTTCATGCATAGAGAAGTGCATATATGTAAGAATTAAAGTCTAAGTATTAGATATGTAAATACACGAGAATTAAGTGGAATGTTACATTTATAACACACAAATCTTTCGTATCACATCAAAAAACCACTATTTAATTTTTAAAAAGTGAAATACATTTTTTCATGCATAGATAAGATGACATATATACACACAAGAATTAAACATTATGTATGTAAATTTACCTTCAATTTATTTATGTAGCTGGAAGATGGCGAAAGTTCGTGTTTTAGATCGTCTTGCCAGGAAACAAATGCAAAAGATGTAACAAATGGTATCCTAAAAAGGGTGCGTCTCATTTCACACATCAGGATGGTCTCAAGAGTTGCAACCATGTGTTATGATAACTAATTGAATAATACACAATACAAAATTTCCAGGAAATTTGATGAAACATGATTCCATAAAATGTTTCATGCATCTAAAGTTTATTTTTATTGATATTTTATGTTGGACTATAAAGCAAATATGGTTGCCTACAAAATAGTAAAACAAGGAGCATATTGCAATCAATATTTGTGTATTAGCACAAGATTGTTCAACTAGAGCAATAACTAGCATATTTCAATGTTATAGAAGTGCCATATCACACCAATTTAAAGTTGGTCCTTGATGATAACTTGATCAAATATCAACATATATGATAACTTCAATGGATCCTACATTTAGGAGGATGCTAGTTATTCTAGATGCATTTAATACTTTACGTGACGTATAATTCATTGAATAAATTTGTCGAACAATTTTCATGTGCTAATTCGAAATTCCTAACTTTTATTATAGGATTGTGTTGATAATTTTGACAATGGATACTTTAATATGTATCCTATAATTGATAAAAGGTTGAACTTTTGATGAAGTCTTATAGGAAACTTTTGTTTAGTGAAAAAATCAATGCAAAGAGGCTGCATAAAGCTATACAGAGAGAAAATGTATCACCCAAATTTTCTTGAATCAAACATAAGGCTATTTGAGCCCCAAGAAATTATCAATCAATAACATTTATTAATTAGTAGCGACATTAAGAGGATGGTTGGTGAATGAAAACAATAAAGGACTTATATTAACGGATATGTCAAACTTTTCATTTAAGAGGCGATAAATCACAGATATTGCTATGATAATATGGATGTCATTCTATGTGGGCCCTTGACTTAGAAGTGAAATGAAAATAAATCTTATGTCTAAATGAGTTTGAAGACCATGATGTACATTGTTGATGGAGAGGGGCCAAAAAGATGAAAGAAGATCTTCAGAAATTTTCGAATCAACAAATACATGAAAATTTTCACTAGATTATTCATAAGATACCCTTCAAAGGATATTATGTGTCATATTTACTTCAGAATTATAATTGGTAGCAATATATCTATTTTATTAATTGATAGGGATAGCTTAAGAAGAATGCAATGAACACGTAGTGAATTCGACAGTGCTAATTTTAGAGCACTGTGGACACAAAAGACATGCAATCTTCCTAATGATGACTATGTCCGTCATTCAAGTGATGTTGCCTATACAAAGCATAGTAGAGAGAATATTACGGAAGGAATCAAGTCTAATGTGTACATTTTATCGAGTTTTGTTATTGAAAAATTAATGTATGCTTTTATTGTATATGTTTACTTGAACATGTTACTAAAACGCTACGACTAAATTATTTTGGTGCATTTGCATACATACCATACAATTCTTATGTATATACATATCTAATACCAAAAGATAACATCACATAAAAAATATCATCATCACTATATATTAGAAGTGAAATAAACCTTCCATGTTTGGGTGTTTATGACACAAAAGGGTTATAAGTGTAAATATCAAACTCTGGGTGTTAGATATGTATATACATAATAATGGTGTGGTATGAATGTAAGTTTCCGTTTACTTTTCTAGCAACAAATTTAGATCACAACTTTTCTAATAACAACATTTCACTTAACTTCAAAAAGCAACAATAGCCACAACAAATGAAGCCTTAATCACAAATAACCAGCTCAAGGAATTAAATCCTTGAGTTTGAATAGGGAGAATCTATTTCTCCTTTAACTAAAGAATGAGGGACCTAAATTTTAAAAAAGCAACAACTCAGTCTCTGATTGAAATCAAACACCACATGCATTGTTTCATAATGCTTTTAATCACATAGCACCATGATAAATAGTGAAAATTTCAATTTGAACGAACATCAAATAGAAGAAAGTGATCACATGAGCCATTAGACACCATATTAAAGACTTAAAGAGCTAGCGACCATAAAACAAATTTTGACAATTCCAATAAGATTTCATCTTGAACAAAATTTATTTTTCAATTCTTTCATCCATTCCATGATCAAAATAAAGAGGAATATTCACTACGCCACACATTTTTTGAATCAAAAGAGAGATTCCTAAAAATGACAGATCTATTCACTCTATTTATAACTCAGCCGTATATGATATTTCATCGAGATTGATCACTTCTATTGATTTCTATAGGTTGGCCAACAATAATTTCTTAAATGATGTATTAAACTATGATGATGAAATAAAAAAATAAAAAAATTAAAAAAAAAAAAACAAAACAAAACAAAAAAACAAAAAACAAAATTCTTTATTGGTTCCACCTCTTAATTTTTATGAAGAGAAGTAACCATATGTTTTCACATATCTAACATTAAAACTTGGCTTTTTTATATCTACACCACCCAAATCTTTCCTATCGCACAAAAACACCACTATTTTAAGGTGGCATATATCTAAAATTTAAACTTTAGGTGTTAGATATGTAAATTCATAAGAATTAAGTTGTATTTATGTAAATCATGCTAACATTTTTTCTGTAAGAATCAGAAAAAAATCAGTCCGGATCCACCGTTAGAATGAGTTGGAAGATCCCAAACTAAAAACAACGATATGTCTTAGCAGCAACATAATAGAGCCAATCAATCAACATAGATTAATCTATAATCTGATTCATGTGCTGAAACAGCGTGCTTATGTTATAAACATAACAGTGGGGCACAGAAGAACAACTTCTATGCTAGAACATGCTGTCAGGATTATCCAAATTAAATTGATATTTGAAGATGATATATCTAACAATTCAGCATAAAATAAAGCAAAAAGGGGTCATTTACAAACATAGCACACAATTCTCATGTATTTATCTAACACAAACATTCATATTTTACATGCATACAACTCAAATTTTTAACAGCAAATAAAAAATACATCATCACCATTTTTTTAAAACTGATATTCAACTACTCTTCATCCACGGATTCATAACACTAAAGTGCTATGAATGTAAATGTTAACGTTTAGGATTTAGATATGTAATTACATAAAAATTGAGCAGTATATTCGTAAATTTCCAAAAAAACAAATCTATAAAGCATAAAGGGTTAAGAAATTCAGAAAAAAAATTGTAAGAAATTCATAGGTTAAGTTAAAAATTAAAAAGATCGTACATCTCTGAAAGCAAACCATGAAACCAAGCAAAATTTAGCCCAAAAAACCACAGTAACCGGAACTGAAATCAGTAAAACTGATAATCCACCGCATCAGTTTCGACGCAGGTAGGATAGGTACCTGTGAGCGACTGGAAGCAGTGAAGATCGAAGTTATCGGCCTGAAGAAGCTCAATGCCGTAGCATCCCGCGGTAGGGGAAAGCTGCTGTGAGATGGCGTGCATCGAATGCCAAAGGCTTGCGAGTCGCAAGCTATCGTTCGTGTCCATTCTCCCCGCCGATCCGTAATCCTTTAACCGCGATCGAAACCAATTTCTTATTCAGATTGAGAAAATCGCTAGAATTTCCAAGCGGAGTAAAGAGGATTGGGGATTAGGGTTTACCTTGTAGAAGATGAGACCCCCCGATTTGTTGATGATGAAGAGATTGTAGATCGCAGCCATGAAAATGCGCTTGCAGTCCTCAATGGCGATAATCGCTGCGGTCGGAATTGTGAACAAATTAAAAATTATTTAAGCTCGAAGTCTAGTACTCTGCTCATCTGATTTTGTGAATTATAATCCAACGACATATATCTATTTTTTTCAATTAATTTTAACAAGTGGAACACGAATTGAACACAAATATGAATATTTATATCGAGCCGAACACGAGCACATTGTTCACAAGCCAATTTTGAATACGAGTCAATTTCGAACACGAGTAATTTTGAATGAATCGAACAAGAGTCAAGCTTGAACTCGCTCAAGCTCAGCTAGTTTATAGCCCTAGTTTCGACCGCAATTAAATCGTTTTGGAATGGGTTGAGTTTTGTTAAAAATTGGCTCGTGGTTCAGTGTATTTGATTTTGAGTCAGTCAGGCTTGAAATATAATCGAGTTTGATTCAGTTTGATATTGAAAATGAGCTGGGTCAATTTTATGTTATTTGGATTCATTCTAGCTCAGATTTGGCTTGATCCGGTTAGAAATCAAGACAAGATGACTCGAATTTGAGTTATTTGGATTTGCTCTGGATTTGGTTCATAGCCTCGGCTCGTTTATTTCGAATCGATCTCAATTCAAGCTAAAATTTGAATTAATTCTAGAGCAATTAACAATGATCTTCGAACCAAATTCACAGCTCTACGTCTGGTGGATGATAGGATTTTAGTAAATTTTTGTACTATTTAAATCTTAATTGAGTAAAATTTAATAGAAATGAATTAGGATTTGTTTGGGGCAGCTGAAGTTTATTAAAAAAACAGCTGTGAAACTACTGAAAAATAATTTGATGTTCAAAAAATTATAATGGCTATTACATTTTTATTTTTATTTTTTGTGTGAAAAAGTCAGAACATAGCTAGAAAACTGCACCGAGACATGACCGATAAGAAAACACAGATTTCAACAACAGCTTATTTAAAAAGGTGTCAAAATACAGTTTACCCATACAAACAAAACTGCGGTGCGATGTCGCACGTGCAAAAGGATTTCAATCTTAGAAGTTTATGTAAGTAGCATAATATGAATATTTACAAGGAAATTTACAAAGTAACAACCAAATTTTCTGAATTTACATATCTTACCCCTATACTTTCATATTAATTCATAGCACATTAATGTTCTAAACTTATGCATAAAAATGTGTATTTCAGTTTTAAAAATTTAATAACTGTGTTACTTTTTATGTGATATTAAAGTTTTATATTTACATACAACACAATACTTATAAATTTATATATCTAACACCTAAATTTTAATATTTATATTTACAACACTTTGGTGTGATAAATCTATACAGAAAAGTATGTATAACTTTTTAAAAATAGGCGAGAGCGATGGTTTTAATGTGATATTAAAAATTTTAGTGCTATGCAAGTAAATATTAAAGTTTTGGTGTTAGTTATGTCAATACATAAAAATTATGGGGTATGCATGTAAATTCCCCTTTTATATTGTGTGAGCAAATTTAGTTGCAATTTGGCAAATGTGGTGAATTTAGATAGATTTAGTTAAATCTTATTTATTTAAGTTTCTTTTACCCAATCAATACTTCCAATTAGGGTTGGCAAAATGGGTCGTTGTTTGCAAACATCTCGTATTCAATTCTTTATTAGTTATTAATGTGCTTACCTTGCCAAAGCAGTTTCAATAAAATTTTACAGTGAACTAACATTTCTCCGGAGTTGAATCACGAGTTAGTTATCGAAAAATTTGTGACGATCACTTAATATGCTCTAAAGTGACTATGCTTATGCCACAGTTTCAGGTTAGGCAAGGCTTGATGCAACCTATATTGAGCTCTGACTTTTCTCTTTTAGGGGTCTCAGTTCTCGTGCAGGGAGTAGTCTCCTTTCCCTACTGTCGGGATTAGATTGTCATTCATCTGGGGGCCTAAGCTCTCCTTCAGAGAGTAGTCTTTCTTGCTTCTGAGTAAGGGTAGGACTATTCTTCTCCTGGGAACTTGGCCTCTACGTGGATAGTAGTTATGAATTGATATGTTTAACGGCTTATAGCCTCCTCCTCCAATTCATATATTACATAATATACTAAATTTTGATTAATAATCAGTATAAGTGAAGTTTGATAACTTCGTTGCGTCGATAGCTTTATCGACGTTGTGTGTTTGTTATTGGACTTATTCCACAGGAGAATATCTATTATGTGATTTGAATTTAGGTCATGTTGTGGTCTTTGTCCTGCCAAGAAAAGAAAATAAATAATAAGCTCTTCAGATCATTAGTTCCAGTAAATAAATATTTTGATCAAAAGGTAACTTCGTAATGTGTGTGTCGCATAGCAGTTGAAAAATTCTCATATCAGAGAAGGTTTACTGTTACTTCTATGTTGAAAATTTCGTTCTTTATTCTCTCATGATGAGGAATTTTAACAAGGAGAAGATAAAGGTTATGGGGGGAGTTGTTTTAGGTGTACGCTTTTCGCAAGAGGGATGAGACTATGTCTGAAGAAGAGGAGTTGAGAAAAAAAGCGTAAATTGTATGTTAAGGAAAAAGTAGGTGAGGAGAAGATTACTTAAACTTAAAAATTTTATGACAATAAAACAACAGTTTTAATCGAGTATTTTCTTAAGGAACTTTATTGTTTAAGATGTATTTAACTATAGGAGCTTACCCTTATAGAAAGTTAACAACCCAAATTAAACTAAACACTACCTAGTCTTCGGATTAGGTAGGGAAAAGATGTGTTGGTTCTAATGCAGTCATGCAAATGTTAAAAAATACTTTATTTAAAACAATAGAACCCATCTTAGAGTGATATTTCTATCTTTCAATGTGGTATATTATTTTTTATGTTATTTTTTATTATTTAAATAATTAAATAGTTGAGATATGTCTGGTTCTTTATTTCACAAACCAAAAGTAAATTCAACAGTTATCTTTAGTTTTAAATTCAGTCGAGCTCCTCATGTCTTTTACGTAAAATCTTTCTAGATATTCGCTCCTTTCAGTGGAGTTTACTCCCTTATGTATATGAAAATGATTAAGTGTTGTTGTTTATTTTCCCAAATTCATGGATGTTTAATTTGAGTATATTACCAAGGAAATTGTTTATGAATTTGATATGCAAAAAGCATCCAGTTAGAAAAAATAGAATCTTCTTAGGTAGGGATTGTTCAATATTAAAGGGTTTTTTCACCCTCTTGAAGTTTTAGGGTCTGTTTGGGGTAGTTGTAGCTTATTGAATAATCTGCTGATAAACTGATTAAAAATAATCTGCTGATAAACTAGATGAGGTGACTATTATAAAATTTTATTTCTTAGAAAAGACACCGCAACCAGAAAGTTGTCACCGCACCTAGATAGGTGCGCATAAGCTGCCAAAATGCAGTTTACCCAAACAGGTCAGGTGCGTTTTCAAAATGCCACCGACCAAATAAGCTGCCCCAAACGGACCCTTACTTGGGAGCTTTTGCGCCACATCTATAATGTTGCGTTGTCTGGGGATCTCCAATCTCTCCAATAGAAGGCAGTTCATATCATCTTGGTAAAACTTCTTAATCTTCTAATCGTTATAACTTATTTTGGTTCGTTACATAAAAAATATGGATAATCCAAAATATGAATGTAGAGTGCATGCATGAATCAAAGCATGTAAAAGAAATATTTGGCATTCTTATAGGTATTTTCATGCTGCCATTTTAGGGATAAAATATCTTCAAATTATTCTTGCCACACGTTCGGAAGACTTCCTTACAATGATAAAAAATGAGTTTATATGCACTCGGTTTGGCTTTCTCTTTGATGATATATGCTTCTATCATGAGGGATCAAGTTTTCTAAAAGCCTAATCACGG
Source organism: Papilionanthe hookeriana x Papilionanthe teres (assembly GCA_022702705.1). NCBI lineage: Eukaryota > Viridiplantae > Streptophyta > Magnoliopsida > Asparagales > Orchidaceae > Papilionanthe > Papilionanthe hookeriana x Papilionanthe teres. The sequence continues at coordinate 22,368,823 of CM040439.1, read as the reverse complement.
GTTGCAGCATCGATCTTCTTTAGCACTAGATCGCCCATCTAGAATTGTCACTCTTCGAATTTCGTGTTGCAATATTTTGCAATATTTCTCCATCTATTAACGGATATGTCAAACTCGGACCATCATAAGACATCGAGGGATGAGAATAAGCCTTTCCATCTCCAAGCGAACTTTGTAGATGCGCCATATCAAGTGAAAATCCCCTCGGGGCCAGGTATGACCTCGACGATCTAAAATTCAATTTTTCATCAAAGTACTCATTGGCCATTGGAAGCTCTGAATAGGCAGGATATGACCTCTAAATTTACAAAATTTATGACTCCCATTGGCCACAAATGATATGCGGTTGTCTTCTAATGGATATCAAGCATGCTTGTGTTAAAATTTACATCGCCACACGTTGAATTCCCCCGCGCAGGCACGTACTAGGAGGTCCTATCGAATGTCTTAAACTACGAGAAATAGAAGACAACCGCATATCATTTGTGGACATCCGAGCATGCAATATCAAAAATTGATGCCCACAATACATACATTAGCCTATGATAGGTTGTGTTAGCATTTTTTAGGACAAAATGCATTACATGATACTCCTTTGGTATGATAGTGGCCTTTATTTTGTCAGTAGGATAACATCCTAATTTGATGGTAGCTTGAGAGCACATCCAAAGAAATCATGAATGAATACATTACTGTTGAATTGACTATCGTGTCAATTCACGGCAGAGGATGACTGCCTTTTGGGCATGCCGTGTTAAGTTTATTGAAGTAAACACACATCATCCATTTGAGGACATTATACAACACCTTTCAGAATATTGAATATTTTAGAATGTCAGGACCTATATTGTTTGTAAGTTTACACAACTAAAAATGAGACTTCAGTGGTACATGTTACTGGCACTGTATCGTCCTTCTTTGAAAAAACATCACATTTTAGGATGTCAGGTCTCGTATTATTCACAGATTCACATAATCAGAGAAAAACTAGTATAACAAAGGTAACTGAAGATGTGTTCTTTAAATTTAAATTATATGTTCTTTTTTTTTTTTTCAATCCTGCTCTGATGAAGCAAAGACGATCTAATGAGAGGAGGGGACAAAAGAGATCTCATAAGAATGACGGCGTGAGATCCACTGAAGACGGCCCAAAGCCTCGTTCCCTCGAAATCTCTCTACCCCACACTTATACATGCACTGCAAAATATACAAGTCTATGCACCCCACACTGAACCCATACAAATTATCCACATCACAATTTTATCAAATTATTTACAGTACAAAGCACATGCTATTATTTCACACTCAATAATAACTAAAAACAAAAACCAAAAAATCACTCAATACATTAATAAACCTGTATTCCCCCACCATAGTTCCAACCCTCAAGCAAAACCTGCGGTGTGAGTCCATCAGAAACCTCAAACCAAATATTAATACTCATCTCCTCACCTGGAACAAGCGAGAAATAATTATCAGAGTAATGGACAGGAAGAATGCGCCTATCAACCACCCCATCTTCCACCTCTGCAGCAAGAACAGAGAAATGGAGGAAGAAAGCCACTCCTGAATCCACTCCATCAACTTCGACGACTCGGAGAACACCTCCTTCATTATCCGTCGAATTGGAAGCTTCCTTCTTTCGATTTACGAGCAGCCTTTTCGATAAGCTCAAGTTTGAGTTCGAGTTATTGGACAGATTATGAACATTGATCTGGATGTTGCATATCGACTCGGCGATCGAAGATTGAGAAGTAATCTTAAGAGGTATTTGATTTCCACGGTGAAGTTCCAAAGAGTTGTAATCCGAATTTGGTAGATGTAACCAGTAGAAATTTCGGGATATGATTATGTTGGTATCAGAGATTCTGAAGAGTTTGAGGAGAAGAAAATAGACTGGTTCTGCGTTCTCTGATTTTGGATAATCTAGTTCCATAATTGGTGAGACTTTTTTGGCTGCTGCTGAAAACTTATCGGTAATTTTGTAATAGGGGCATTTGCCATCAAGATCCCATACTGAAACTTCTATGGCTATGTCTGAGAGTTCATCTGATGTAGTGTTCACTACCTGGGGCAATAAATAATGATTGTATGAAATTAAAATGGCTTGCACAAAAAGAAAAAGAATATGTATTTTTTAAATGAATTAAAAAAACATATGATAATATATCACGTGTTGTGCCTATCAAATATGATATATCACGTGTTATGTCTATCAAATACGATGTTAATATGAAAAGTAGTAGCAACGGTAAGTATATGCTGAGCAATAGTATAAGCAACATGATATAGAAATAAATGAAGTCGCAATTACATAGATAGCATTCGAAACATTGTTATTTACAAGTATAGCACGTTCTTTCATTCATTTTTCAAATTCTCTCAAATATCAAAATTCATGATGAAACCCCGAACAATATTTCTCATTTTCATCAAATTCTCGATGGTTTGATGGTGGCGCACGTAAATACAACGGTTCGGTAGTTCAAAAATATAACTTTGGTTCTCGATTTTGTAAATGGCAATGTTTCAGGTGCTATGCATGTACTTGTCCCTAAAATAAAATAACATTAAATAATAATTCATTATTTTATTCAACTATTTTATAGTTTTTTTTCTTCATTTTTATAACTCCACTTTCACTTGTATCTCCTCTTGTTCATACTTTCTTTTTGTCTTTTATATCTTATTTGCAATTATATTTCATATTTGTTCGCGTGTATCAAAAATGTAGATGGATAATTATATAGACGAACAGGCTCTTATAACTTCACTTGAATAAAAAACATACTAATTCTATGATATTGGATAATTCAATTTGATAATTGGTGAAACTTTCCTATTTGGCATTGAAAATAGTTACTTTGTAGCATGGGCATGTGCCAACAACACCTAAACATTTATATTTACAAGCATATTACTCAAATCTTTAACATCATATCATAAACAACATCATCACCATCTTTGCAACATGGGCAAGTGCTAACAACGCCTAAACATTTATATTTACAAGCATACCACTAAAATCTTTAACATAATATCATAAATATCATTATCTTTTTAAAAATGAAATACATACTTTCATGCATAAATTTAAACAAAAAGATGTTATAAGTGTAAATATCAAGTGTCCTTAAATATGCATGTACATAAGAATTGTGGTATGCATGCAATTTTGAGGCATTTACATAAATTTTACACAATTCTTATGTAATTACATATCAAACACCTAAACATTCCTATTTACATGCATACCACTCAAAACTTTAACATGAAGTCATGAAGATCATCATCACTATCCTTCTAAAAGTGAATAAATCTTTTTCATAATTAAGTTTATGACACCAAGGTATTATAAGTGTAAATATGTTAAATATGTAAATACACGAGAATTGCATGGTATGTATTTAAATTTCCCTATTTTTGTCGATGCAAAACAAAGTTACAAAGTTAATTGTTGCTGAGATGAGAATGCTTAGGTGGATGAGTGGCTTGACACTTACAGACAAAATGTGAAAAGAAATTATCCGTGAAACGGTTGGTGTAGCTCCAAATAATTTGGTCACATTAAACGTCGACCATCTAATGATCCAATTAGGACTATAAATGTTTTAGATTCGACTTATGATAAAAAAGGCAGAGGTAGTCCTAAAAAGACTTGGGTATATTCTATAAAAATGATTTCAATCTACTAGAATTAAATGAAAATATCACACTTAATATGACAGAATGGAGAAAAATGATTCATGTAGCCAACCCCACGAAGTGGGATAAAGGCTTGTTGTTGCAAAAATTTTCTAACCTCAATATAGAAAGTAGAAAGATTGAGTTGGACATGAATCGGCTCGGCAGCGCTGCGGCAACCGTAGAAACCTGCTGTTTGATCATGAAGATGATCATAAAACTGACCTCTTAGACCGGTCCATGGATTCTGCGTCTTCCAAATAAGAACACCGGTATACTTCGTCCACATTCTCGAAGTCCAGCCCTCTAAGAGGGCTTTATATTGAACATAATTAACAAGTTGTGCCTAAATCAGTACAGAGATCAGAAAGAAGCAATCAAAATGAATCAAAATTGTCATATCCAAGACAGTAAAGTGTCAAAATAGTCCCCTAATTATTTATAATAAGGCCATTTTAGTCCTATTATCCGTAAAAGAATCAAATTAGTCTTCACGCTCTTTTAATATGGGCTAAAATAGTTCCCCTGTAGAACTATTTTAATCCCCTTTAAAAGAGTCTATAAAAATGTTAAATTAGTCCCAAAACTCTTTTAATTGGGCTAAAATAGTCTGCATATGGAGCTATTTTAATCCCCCATTAAAAAAGTCTATAAAAGTATGAAATTAGTCCCCGGATTCTTTTAATAGGAGCATAAACAGTCCCAATAAAAAAATATTTTAACCTCCATTAAAAGAGTTTGGGACTAAATTGACTTTTAAACCTATACATGAAAAGATGTATTTGACTTTTAAAAAACAATAATAGTACTATTTTTAATGTGATATTAAAGATTTGAGGACTCTGTGTGTAAAGATAAAATTTTAAGTGTGAGATACATAAATACATATAAACTATGTGGTATGTATGTAGATATTCCTATAATAAAATGATAAATTTAATGAATAATTAAGAGATAAATAATAAGAAATCACATCATATAAATTATAAAATATCATTTGCGCAACATTCTTAATTTAAAGATAAAGCATTAAATTTTAATATATTTTAAGTATATTTTCTATTAATCATATTTTAAACAAGTTGGCTCATGAGCCAACGGGTCGAGTCGTGACTGGCTTCTTGGTTTATCGAGCTCAACTTATGGGCCACTTATCAAACCGAGCATGAGCCGACTCAAAAGTCAACTCGGCTATAAGTTACAACCCTAATCAAAATTACAATATCCAACCAGAGAGCTTAAATTTCAGCTTACCTTTTCGCAGAAATCATCGAGGTCTTTAGGGAATCCATACAATCCGATTTGGTCATGGACCTTCCCTGGCTTCGAATAAGGAATGTATTTATGGTATTCCCATGTTGGATTTGGGATTTCTTCCACATACCCCGTCGAAAGTTTTTGAAAAGTAGGGATCTGCCATGCTTCTGGCGGCATCGTCACTCTGATCGTGGTGGCGACCGGCATCCCCACCGAGCCAACCTCCGGATTGAAGCCATATTGATAGAACTCATCCTTGAAGAAATCTTCTGGATTTTGAATCTCGTAAGGACCGTCCGTAAAATCGCCTTTACCATTGGCAAATCCATCCCACATAGATCCTTGAATATAAGCTCGAGTTCCGTCGAGATATAGACTCGGATCATCGGATTGTTCGAGCGAATTTTCTCCTAAATTACGAGTTACATCAGTCGATTCGAATAGAGGATGGAGTTTGAGGTCGTTTATAAGAGAAGTATTGATGTCATACGGGGGAATTTGCTCGTTGCCACCAACCCAAAGGGCAAGACTTGCGTGATTTCGAAGAAGTTTAATAGTATCTCGCGCGCAGAGGAGGAAAAGGTTATGGTCTAATGGTCCGTTAGGGTTTGAGATGGGCACTCCTCTTCCATCACAGTCACCTGTTATCCAAAACTCTTGCCAGACCTGTAAGTAGCGATTATGATCAGTAATTCTGATGGAAAATTTGCTCTTATAGTATGTTTCAGTATCTCAGACAGAAAAATATTAGCATATTTACATGCAATCCACTCAATTGCTCTGTATTCACATATCTAACGCTTAAATTTCAATTTATATATATATATATATATATATATATATATATATATATATATATATATATATATATATATATGCCAATCTTATTTTTTCATGAAAAAAAGGTTTATCTTACTTTTTTTTAGTTAAAATAATGATATTTTGTATATGATATGATTTGGGTGTACAAATGTAAAAAGTAAATTTTAGGTGTTAGATATGTAAATATGTGGGAATTCGGTGGTATGTATGTAAATGCCCCAAAAATATTTCAATAGCAGATCAGAAAGGGCGAGCAATGGATTATGCTATATATATATAAAAAAGGAAAATTTACATAATACCACTTAATTCCTACGTATTACATATCTAACACCTAAACTTCATTTTTTGCATTTATGTCATCTCATCTATGCTTGAAAAAGTGTATTTCATATATATATATATGTATGTCAAGATCAAAATGTAAGATATAAAATCTTACCAAAATTCCATAAACATCACAGTAGTGATAGAATTCTGGTCTCTCAGCTAATCCACCTCCCCAACAACGGATCATGTTGAAGTTCATATCCGCATGGAATTTTATGTCTGTCATGTACCGTTTGGCTGACAGCCGCAACAGCCCATCTGATAAGATCCAATTGCCGCCGCGAATAAAAATTTGTTGTCCATTTACTCTAAATAATCTGCAAAGCTAAGATATGAAACTCAGAAAATGGAAAAATCAGTATATTATTAGACTGACTAATAGATTAATGAAGGTACAATGAGAAAAAGAAATATGTCAAAAAAGTCCCTTGATTGTTTATATGAGGTTATTTTAGCCCCAAAGTTTATAAAACTACTAATTTGATCCTCATGAAGACTATTTCAGCTCCAATTTAAAAATTTTGAGGATTAATTTGATAATTTTAAATGTTTATGAGGGCTAATTTGACAATTTTATAGACTCCGGGACTAAAATGGCCTTATGTGAACAGTCAGGAGTACTCCGATACTTATAATAAAAGGTAATTATATACCGTCCACCAGTTGCTGTATCAATTGTACTCTCTATCTTTCGAAATCCAAATGGATGAGACCATGAATCAGACTCCCCAAAACCTTTCACATCGACACTTAATTCGATATTATATAAGAACTGCTTCCCCATGCCATTGGGCCACCACAAATTTGGCTTCTCAAAGAGGAGCTGGAACATAGTTGCAAGTACACTTTATTATGGTACAAAAATGAGTTTCATAGATTATAAGTCCAACATGTTATTAATCTTTAACCATGACAACATTATCGGTTTTCATAATGCATTATGCAGTTCCTTTTAGAAAAAAGTTAAATAATCAAAATAATCCTCTAATTATTTGTAGAGCCCATTTTAGCACCAGACTATATAAAAGGTTTGATTCGATCCCAAAACTCTAAATATAGAAGCCAAAATGATCCTATCATTGAAGTAACATAAATTAAAGTTAAAGTTAACGCTGCAGTTAAAAAAGAGTAAAATGCCAAAATAATCCCCTGACCATTCATTCACATGTGATCAATTTAGTCCCAGAATATATAAGTGTCAAATTAATCCCTGACTCTTTAAATTGGGGTTGAAATAGTCATCTATGAAGACTATTTAAGCCCATATTAAAAGAGTGCGTGGACCAAATTG